>CAJQTV010000996.1:0-33762 GCA_907163055.1 Formica aquilonia x Formica polyctena | reverse complement strand
AAGAGTTTTTATTAATCAAATAAAGAAAAAACTCCAAGAATTATTTCTCAAATTAGAGATTTTCTAGCGACTGTATAGCGACATAGCTTCTACAATATATCATTATTCATCATTATTCTTTCCTTAGTGGAAAGACAAAAACGGTCATCGCCAGCTGCTATCAAATGTTCGCGGAATCGTCGCAATAGGCGGCTTAAGAAGGAATTGGCTCGAGCGTCCACGAATTAATAAATTTTCTATCCTCATCATTCTACTCACACTTTTATTTCATGTAATTTTTCTAAAACCTGTTATTGTAAATTTCCAACCGGAATTTAAATTTTAGTTTCCCCGCTCAATTCCGGTTGATGTCCTCCGTATTTTTGTAACACCCGCGAGAACTCAATTTTCATCCACATACACACATTTACACACAAACATATTAGATCTTAAGCAAGTTATTTTACAATAACAGTCTATTAAATTGAATCAGATGATTCATTATTAAATTGTATCTTTTAAAATTATTCGTTTTATTTTTTTTGAATAAATGTAAAGTTAGATTTTAAATGCGAGCAATTTATTAACCCGACCGAATATTTGTATGTCACTTTAATTTTAATCCTTTTTGTTTCAGGCCTATCTGGTAAACCTTATGATTAATTTCAAAACGAGTCGATCAGTTTGGCACGGGGCACTTTTAAACTCGAAATTGGTGATCGATGTGATCGACGTTATTGCAGTAAGGGTTAAGTAGTTTTATGATGTACTATTTGTAATAAAATCCGCAATATAATTGTGCTATTTTATATATTATATATAATATTTATTTGGGGGAGGGGACTTAATAGCGTAATTTTATAAAAATAAAATGCATTTTAATTTTCTCGAGAGAATCTATAATATTTCTATAAATGCAAGACTGATTTTATCAAACAAATACTATTTTAAATTACAAACTCTTACAAACTGAACTGCTTCTATGTACTTGGCTAGTTAACTTGATTTAATATTTAGTTTTGATTTTTGATTTTTTAAAGGTTTTTGTTTTTTAGAGGAAAATCATTTTTTAGTTTTTTATTTTGTATGAAAATTATTTTCCAAGGAAAATTTTTTTTAAAAGTTATTTTTTAGTGATAAATAATAAATTTTTTTTGCGTACAAGTTGGGATTTTTTTATATACTGGGCGTATTTTTTTTTACCTTTGTGAGGTTTTTTTAGGTGATCTCATTGCTTTTTGTAAAAATCTATATTTTTTCTGCAAAAAATATATATGCGTTTTTAGCATATAATATTTAATAATATAATATAATTTTTTATTCATGTAGAATATCTAATAATAATAAGTAAATCACAATAATAAAGTTTTATTGTAGAATTGACATTCGATAATTTTATTTTTAGTATATAATGTTCAACAATAACCCAATCAGCCACGTCTGTTCTAACAGATATTGCCAAGTGCTTGCTACAAATTATTGTCAGCAAAAAGGCTACAAATTTGGTGCAAAAGTTGTTATTACCGATTAAGCTGGCAGATTGCCGGCAAGAACCAAGCAAGGCTTGCTAACATAACTGTGGCGATAAAAATTCATTCGCACAACTGCACATTCGAGAAAGCGGCCGCGCCGATAGTACGGGCACCGCCGCTACGCGGCGGGCGCCGAGCGAGCTTACCCGTGAGCCGAAAGACGCTCAGGCAGCTACATATACGCCGCGAGTATCTAGTACCGGGCACCTCCGCTAGGCGTCACACGCCAGGAATGCATTTCCGTGGGCCAAAGTCAACCCACGGGGATCATAAGCAGGCTCATCGAGGAGCCAAGACACAATCAGCAATTAGCGCATTCTCGCTTCATCAAGCAATACACGGCGCCTAGTCGCCTCGACCATACCACGAAGAAGACTCCAGCCGCCAACACGAAGGGCGTAAAGAAGAATTCTCCTCAGGAAGGAGAAGTAGGAGTGCAAAAGCACACCAGGCCAACACCCCTACATCTCCTGACACGGAGACAACCAGGCGCATCCTCGCCTTCGCCTGGCGCTCAGCGCCAACCCTCCGGCGCATCCTCGCCTTCGCCTGGCGCTCAGCGCCAACCCTCCGGCGCATCCTCGCCTTCGCCTGGCGCCCAGCGCCAACCTTCCGGCGCGAAGACGCTTCCTCCTGGCGCCCTGCGGCACAGCTCCGGCGGATCCTCGCCTTGGCCCGGCGCAACTCGCCATAGCTCCGGCGGATCCTCGCCTCGGCCCGGCGTTCCTCGCCATAGCTCCGGCGGGTCTTCGCCTCGGCCCGGCGTTCCTCGCCACCGCTCCGGCGGATCCACGCCTCGGCCCGGCGTTCCTCGCCATAGCTCCGGCGAATCATCGCCTCGGCCGGACGTACCTCGCCACCGCTCCGGCGAATCCTCGCCTCGGCCTGGCGCAACGCGCCCCAGCTCCGGCGCGTCACCCGCACGCCAGAAACCTCGAGTCCGTAGCATCGTCTCGGCCCCTCACCTGCAGCGGCTTGCGGAAAAACGACGCCATAGCAGCACCGAACGTGCTCGCAGTAAGCATCCTCGGCGAAGCAAGGAAATAAAGGAAGCAGGGCCTCCAATCCAGGACGCACACAGGCTGGAGCCAGTGCCCGATAGTGGGCCAGCGTTGGAGCTTCATCCAACGTCCCCGATCACTCTTTCATCCTCCGACGAGGGCCAAGGGCGGCCAAGGACGCCCCACCTTAGGGAGCCATCGCCAGATCAAAAAGCTCCGTGGTGGCTGCCCGTTTGGGACCCACCGAAAAACCGCTCTGTGGAGACCCAGACGGAGGAGCAGAAACCTACGTGTGATCAAGGATCGCAGACGTGCGGAAGCACGTCCTCGAAAACCGACCAGGCCACGCAAACGAGGAAGCGTGGAGGACAACGCCGCTATGTCCCTATTGATTATTTTAAACATTGTAAATATGCTAAGGAAATATAATTAGATACTCAAATTAAGCCTTAATCATTTACGGCCAGAATCTAAGCGATTCCTACCTCCCAAGCGATCACATTAATATAAGTAAGCGTAGACGCTACAATAACTAGACAGCAAATTGGCGGCAGAAACCGAGCAAAGCTTGCTGACATGACTGACATCAGATTGTCGGCAAAAACTGAGCAAGATCTGGAATGCGCAATCTGATGGCAAATTGGCAGCAAAAACCGAACAGAATCTGCAGCTTATTACAAAGTATTATAAAATAGTTCAGTCGGTTATCGCTATGCGGCGCGTTATTCATTATCTATACCCGTATTCAAATTCTTGTCATGAGTGTATATAAAGCCTGCAAAACGCTAATAATATTATAATATATATATATTTCTATCAGTTCAATTTTTGACACAATTCTTATACAAGAAATTCAGATATTGAACTGATTTTTGGCAAATCGGACAGATAATTATTCGATTTTCACTTATTCGAACAATTTCTGTCCAAAAAGATCTTTAATTTTGTAAATTAAATTATTTAAATTTACTTATACATTTTAAAACATTAATATATGATTTTATATAACAATACTGTAATTTGTCTTATTTTTGCCATCAAAAGAACGTCAGAAAATGGTCTCCCGTAAATGTGCTATATTTTGGGTCTTATGAGACCTAACTTAGGATGTCTAATTATCTAATGGTCATTTTATGACCAAAACTTATCATCATTTTATTACTTAGGTTTGAGACTTTAAATCCATTTAAATATACTATTTTATATGAATGGCCAAAAGCTGCAGAATTTGTTCGGTTTTTGCTGACAATCTGCTGTCAGATTTTGCTCGATTTTTGCCACCAATTTGACGCCAAATCATGTCAAGCTTTGCTCGGTTTTTGCCGTCAATTTGCTGTCAGGTTATGTCAGCAAGCTTTGTCACCAAAACACAAACTTAATGCGGACACAGATGGCACTGGATTTGTTACCAAGTTTTGAGCGAATTTGATACCAATTTGGCAACAATTTGTTATCAAATTACTGGGAATATATATGTGCTTACATTAAATTATCTCACAATAATACCGTACAGTTTTATTTATGTAGAATTGACATTCGTTAATTTTATTGAATCCTATATAGGCAATAAAATCTTATATAAAGTGGCTCAATTTAACTATACCTATAAATTCATTCACTTTTGTATTACTGTAACATCATGTAGACCATTCTTCAACTGTATGTTACAGTAATACAAAAGTGAATGAATTTATAGGTATAGTTAAATTGAGCTACTTTACGCAATATTTTATTGCTTATATAAGATTCAATAAAATTAACAAATGCCAATTCTACATAAATAAAACTGTACTGTATTATTGTGAGGTAATATAACATAAAGTGCCATAGAGGATGCCAAAGAAGATAAATGAAGTGCCATAGAAAATACCAAAGAAGATAAAGTATTTTTTATTTTAAGTATTTTCTTTTAAATATTTTTTAATTTTTTTTGTATTATCTTACAATAATAGAGTTTTATTTATATAGAATTGGCATTCGTTTTATTTTTAATATATAATGTTCAACAATAATATAGTTATATATAATATAATATAATTTAATAATATAATATCAATTTAACTACACCTATAAATTCATTCACTTTTTTATTACTGTAATATCATACTTCAATGTAGATCATTCTTCAACTGTATGATGTTACAGTAATAAGTGAATGAATTTATAAGTACAATTAAATTGAGCTACTTTACACAATATTTTATTGCCAATAAAATTAACGATGCCAATTCTACATAAATAAAACTATACTGTATTATTGTGAGATAATATAATATAAGCACATATATATTATTTTTGAATATATATACTTTAGCTTTCTTTGCATACATATAATATTATAATAGTATGTTGTGCAATTGCGAGATATATATCCATAAGTTGTTTTTTTTATAAGATAACGTATCAGTTATATGTATGCAAAGAAAGTCAAAATATATATACTATGTATACTGACAAACGGATCAATAAGTTAAAGCGATTAAAATTTTGTTGCAATAAGATCCGTCTTGAGAATAATAAATACTACGTATGTATACTTTGGCTTTCTTTGCATACATATAACTAATACTATAATAATATGTGGTGATATTGCGAGATATATATTTATAAGTTTTTTTTAAATAAAATAACGTATCAGTTATATGTATGCAAAGAAAGTCAAAATATATATACTATGTATACTGACAAACGGATTAAGAGGATGCCGGATTACCGACAGAATGCGAATATTAGTAGGATTGCAAAATCTTTTTGTTGATTAAAGATATCAACAAATCCTTTTCCACAATTAAGGTACACATAATAACGGAGTGCGGAGTTTAACATTTCACATGAAAAGTTAAAAAAAATGAGAAAATTACAGTTTTGTTATCGGCTTCTGCCGTCACATTTACTTAATATAACAAATTTGTAATCTGCACGTGCCTAATCAGTAAACCCCGCACTCGGCATTTCATCAAAGAGTATAAGTGAACTTAGAGAAGTGAGTTTAGAAGCTTTAGAAAAAAGATTTTACGATCCTACACTTTCGTGCATATGTGTGTGTGCGAGACAGTGATGCCAGAATGGCCACGCTAGCAACACGCAACCGTAGTGGAGGGGATGACGCACACAAGCGCAAACCGCGTACGTGTGAGCTCGGCGCTTCGGCTGGCTTCGGATAGCAGAAGAGGACACACATACTGTTTTCTGTCTCTCTCCTTCTTATCGAGCCGGCACGAAGACCGGGCGGTACACGTCGCTTGGTCGCTTCTCGATTGTCGCTTCTTGCTATGCCTTAAATGTTTTTTCAGCCTTTTTGTATGAGATATATTATCTATTATATATCTATTATATAATATATTTATGATTAGGATACGTATATAAATTACTTAAAGTTTTTAATCCACGTAAAAATGCATTTTAAATCGATGATTTGAAAGAAGGAATATCCGTGTGGAGACAACAAAAGGAAAAATCATACATTTTATTGTACGAAAAATGTATCGAATTTCCGACAAATGATTAAAAATAATGAAAAGTACTATAAGAAAGTTTAAATATTTAAAAAATATGTCATATAATAATATTTAACTTTAGTTTCTATACATATATATTTACAATATCGTTACGATACACAAACGTATATACGGATCACATATATACGTTTGTGTCGTTGTCAAACAATACTGAATGATGATTTTCCACACCACCTATATGAGGTACCACCAATGGCGCATAAGATTTTTTTAACGTGGATCTTCGCCTGTAGCCATATCATACCACATTAGATTATATAATATGCTCTATTTTATATAAAGGAAAAAAGGATAAAGGAAAAAAATTTTTAAATAATTATTCCCCAATTATATATTATTTTTTATTAATTTTTATTTTGTTTTATTTTTAATTAAAAATATAATTTTTGATTACTGTGGGACCACTACGGCCCCACGTATTTCTTCCTCGGCCGCCAGGGACGCCTCTTCCTCGGCCGCCAGGGACGCCCCTTCCTTGGCCACTACCTTTATTTTTAAATCCCCTGCCACCCCGCTGGTGATACCAGCGGGCGCGGGATCGGCCGCCTGCTCTTTTTGTATGTATGTCTGAAAAAATAGATATATACAGATAAGTAATAAACAATGAATGATAATATAACTATGCATATTTAATAATATTTTTTATGAAAAAGAATAAATAATAAAAATATACCATTTTTATCCATTTTTTCCGGCGACGGCTGTGGCTGCAGCTCCTGCTGCTGCTGCTGCTGCTGCTGCTGCTGCTCCTGCTTCTTTTGCAAATATTGCAATTGTTGATGCAACAGTTGTTGCCTCTCTTCTTGCAATTTTTGTTGATGCATCAACTGTTGCAAATTTGCAGCATCTCCATTTATTTCTTCTATAAAAATAAAATATATTATGTAAAAGAAAGGAGAAGATAAAAATTAAATATTAAACTTTCTTAAGAAATACAAATAATAATAATTTGATTTACTTACGGGACATGATGATTGTACGTTGTGTCACGGCAATGTTTCACAGCGAACTGAAGCACTCGGCATTATTTTATTTGTTTTGTACGCCGTACATTTGTTTCATACACCGTGCATTTGTTTCGTACGCCGCGTATTTGTTTCATACGTTGGACTGCTACTGTTTCACGGCGCATCTGTCAGATAATCTTGTTGCTCTTTGCGAGTCAACGTATTTTTTTATACGTGTCTTGTAAAATCTTGGTACCCAAGAAGCTGAAGCAATTGTGATTGTAAGTCCCAATTATTTCAAATATCTATATTTATTTCTATATTTCTATATTATTTCTATTTATTTTTTTATTATTTATCTTTTCTTTTATTTATTCTTCTTTCATTCTTTGTTTCTATCTACTTTTTGTTATAAAAATGTGTGATGAATTAAGAAAAAAATCTAAGCGAAGCTTTTCAGAAGCTTGGCTTAGTGATGATAGAATTAAATGTTGGATACGTAAAGTATCTTCTGATGATGGTTTTTATCATTGCATCATATGTAATAAAAATATTTCGTGCAACACACATGTTTTAAGACATGCGAATTCTGCGTGTCACAAAAATAATATTAAAGAAAATACTTTATTAGATAATATTGATATAAGTTCACATAAAAATATATCAAAATATAAATATAAATTTAAAGCACAATGGCTAGAGATCGAATTATTTCAGCCATGGTTACGTGAAATATCAGATGGCATTAATACATTTTTTTGCTCATTTTGTAATAAATCTATGATTGGTGATTTATCTCACATTTATCGTCACGCAGAATCCGAAGCACATATAAAAATATGTAAAGAAAAGAAGACAGAAACAATGAACATGGATGAAAATATCAACATGATAGATGACTCACTTTTGCCATTTGAAGAGCGGAAAAAATCAGCAGAAATTCGATATGACGCATTAATTGCTGATAAGAATATTTCGCATCAAACGGCAAAAGATATCCTCAACTTTTTCAACAAATAGGAAAAGATCCTAACGTATTAAAAAGTATGAGTATGGGTCGAACAAAATGTAAAAATATTATTTCGAATGTATTGTGTCCGGTCGAGACGAACCGTGTGGTCAACAGCATTCAAAATACTAAATTTTCCATTTTTATTGATGAAACATCTGATATTTGTAATGAAAAATGGATGACGTTTCTTGTACGGTGTGTTGATCCTGAAACATTAGACATTCGCACGCAATTAATTAAATTAATTAATATTGACGCAAAAAATAGTAGCGCGGGAAAATTATTTAATGCATTTAAATGTGAAATGTGGAAATTAAACATTCCATTTGGAAATATTGTTGCCTTGTCATGCGACAATGCATCTGTCATGACTGGTAAACATCTCTCATTTAAAAAAAAGTTAGAACAATTTTGTACAAATTTATTAACATTTCCATGTCCATGCCATTCCGCGGCATTAGCTACACATGCTGCATGTGCCAAAATACCGGAATATTGCGAGGAGTTTTTAAAAAAGATAGCAATTTATATTAATAGTAGTCCTAAGCGTGCTGCTATTTATGAAGAATTTACTGAATGTTTTCAGGAAACAAACCGTAAAATTTTAAAATTATCTACTACACGATGGCTATCTCACCATTCATGTGTTGTGAGACTTCTTGATTTTTGGGATACTACGAAGCTTTTTTTGACTGAAATGATTATAAGTGAAAAAACTAAATCAGGAGACAATTTATTATCTGTGATGGAAAATCCGGATGTAAAAGCATATTTGTTATTTTTAAAGCATATTTTAAATTTTTTTAATTCTTTTAATGCATTTTTCAAGCTGTGGAAAAAAGAGTTCACTTGTTGCAGCCAAAGTCATTGGAACTTTTAATAAGAATTTCCAAACATTTTTTGAAACCAGAGCTTGTAAAAAATGTATGTAATGATTTTAAATTTTCTGAAAAAGAAAACCATAAATCTTTAAATGATATAAATTTAGGATATGAATGTGAAGAATATCTCGAAAGTTTAATGAAAAAAGGACACGCAGACATAATTGGAAATGTTCGAGATAATTGTCTGCAATTTTACGTGACTGCTGCCGAGGAAATTAGTAAAAGATTGCTCATTAAAGATAAATTTTTATGTAAATTAACAGTTTTCCAATTCAACACAGCATTATGTAGTATTGACAGAGAAACATCATTTAATGATGTTTCTTTTATTGCTCAAACCCTCGGTGGCTTTGGCGAAAATGCTTTAAAAAAAGAGTGGCATACTTTACATCTAGATTTTACAACAGCAGAAAAAGAACATCTTTCAAAATTAAACTTTGATGAAATGTGGAAAGAAATTTTAAAACGTACATATCCCAATATGAAGTTTCTTTTGAATGCTGTTAGATCACTTCCAAATTCAAATGCCGACCCAGAAAGAATGTTTTCTTTGCTATCAGATTTAAAAACAAAAAAAAGAAATAAGCTTTTGTCTGCATGTATAAACGCTAGTCGTGTGTTAAAATCAGCATTAAAAGCAAGAAAAGAAACAGTTTTAGATATGGAGATAAATGAAAACCATTTGTCTCTCATGTCGTCAGACAAATTATATTCTATTTGTCCTAAGAAAAAGAGCAGTTTAACACTATATGGTGCTGATAATGATATTGCTAGTACTTCGGTTACTAATATGCAATAATAACGTTTAAAATAAAATAAATAGTATTATTTATGGCATTATTATTTATATAATACAATAAAGAGCTTTTCTCGCGTTATGATATGTTCGTAAAACAAATTTTGTCTGTAATAGACATCATACTTGTAAAAGCAAATGTGCAAAAAAATTGTTGTCACTAATTGACATCACACTTGCAAAGCAAGATTGGCATTCATCCTTATTGTTAGACTCGTGCAATCTATTCTCCCTTGCGAGTCCGTAAGCTTGATTAGCCAGGATCTTGAACATTGTCAAGATTGGCATTCATCCTTATTGTTAGACTCGAGCAATCCTCTCTCCCTTGCGAGTCCGTAAGCTTGATTAGCCAGGATCTTGAACACTGTCAAGATTGGCATTCATGCTTATTGTTAGACTTAAGCAATCCTTTCCCTTTCACGGGTCCCTAGGCGTGATTAGCCAGGATCCTGGTGTAATATCATGATTGGCATTCATACTTAGCTGCCAGGCCCTGAAGGAAAATCTTCTCCCTCTACTTCTAGAACAATTCCCTCCGGATCGTTCTATTTCACTTCTTTCTCAAAATATATATATATATATATATATATATATATATAAAATTATATAGAGTTATATTGAGATTCTTAAGAACTTCTCCATTTTTTTTCTTTTTTTTATCATTATCAAACTGTTTCTTTTAAATAAAAATCAATATCTCTGTTAACTCTTGCGTGTGTTTCCTAGTGGAAACAACCCCGGCAAAGCGCTCTAAGTGCTGGGCGAAACACATCCGCAACCGGGAAAATAGAAAGATCCGGAAGCTATTGGTTTGGGCGTCCGCGGATCCTAATTTTATTATTGATTTTAAGAAACTAAATTTAGACGAGCGAACATTTAAATTAAGAATACAACAATTAAACTATACACCAACGCGAGATACACACCCCTGTCCCCCTAGTTCTTCCTTTGATTATCCACTTCCTTCTTATTCCCCCGTCTCTTCCCCCGAGCATTCCCACTCACCTGCTCTCGAACCTCAACCCTCAAAAATTCCCACTCCCCCTCCCCCTTCAGACTGTCCCCCCAGTTCTCCTGTTGATTTTTCACCTCCTTCTTGTCCTCCCGTCCCCTCCTCCGAGCGTTCTCGCTCACCTGCTCTCGAACCTCAACCCTCGAGAATTCCCACTCCCCCTCCCCCTTCAGACCTCAAAACGCCCGATCTCTCAGAAGAGTCGCGCGTTTTCGAAGAAGCCCTCCAGGACTTCGTAGAGGAGTTACCGGACCTCAAAGAGGAACCGGAAGATTTTAAACCGGAATCTTCCGATCCCGAAGGAGAGTCGGGGTCCCTTTTTGAAGAACAGGACAGGGAAGCCTGGTACAGGTATCTCCTGAATCAATTTCCCCCTTTTCCTGTCCCTCTTACAGACGAGGATTACTGTGTCGGTCCAGATATAGTAGACCTCGATCAATTCTACCATATTCTCCATACCAGTCCCCCCGGTTCCATAATTCCATTTTTTGGCCCGGGTAGCCCTTTTCCATTAGCCGTCCCTATCGAGGCTTTTTGGATGAAGTTCCCTTCCCCCTCCACCGTGCAATTCCAAAACCTTTAATAATCCTTCCCCCCTTTTTTTGTTTTTTTTCCTCTCTTCTCTCCCTCTACCGTCCAACCCTCACACATCTATTGTAAATAATTTTTCTAAAACATATTATTGTAAATTACCAACCGGAGTTTAAATTTTAGTTTCCCCGTTTAATTCCGGTTGACGTCCTCCGTATTCATTGTAACACCCGCGAGAACACAAATTTCATCCACACACACATTTACACGCAAACATATCAGATCCTAAGTAAGTTATGTCACAATAACAGAATATAAAAATGAATCAGATGATTCATTATTAAATTGTATCTTCAAAAATTATTCGTTTTATTTCTTTGAATAAATGTAAAGTTAGATTTTAAAATTCGAGCAATTTATTAACCCGACCTCCTTCCTGTTGCACCAAATCGCACAAGGTCCCGTCCCGGGTAATAGGGATTCAGTTCCTTTACCAGAAAAGAGACCACCGAGCGAACGGCCCTTTCGATAGAGTAAGAGCGACCCTTCTGGTCGTTGACCTATCTCGGGCACTGATCTGTTCGTTCGACTCTAGGAGACGCATCGTCTAGCGTTTGTCTAGAGCAGGCCTGTCTAACCCGCGGCCCGCGGGCCACGAGTGGCTCTTCCCCCTGCCTCTGAGCTCAGGCTCGGCTCCCCCCACTCTTCCAGCCGACGGCTCTTCGAGCCTTCGACGCTTGTTCTCCACTTGCTTGTCTTATCTCTAGCTCACTAGCATCGTAACACGCGTATGAAAAGTAGTTCGCGTATGCGAGTATTTTCTTTTATTATTAACCTTATAACATTTTAGTTAGTAATATCATGTCAAAAAGAAAGCTTGACACGTCCAATCGTCAATTTCAACAGAGATGGGAAATCGATTTTTTTTTTATCTTAAATGCGGAAAATAAACCGCAATGTTTAATATGTAATACTATAATTTCCTCCATCAAATCTTTTAATATTTCTCGCCATTACAGTACAAATCATAAAAAAGATTACGGACATTATAATGGAGACAGTAGAGTACAAATTTTAAAAAGTCTCAAAATACAACAACAGACGCCAGAAAAAAATAATCCATTTTCAGATAAAACCTTACAACAACAATGTCTTGCAGCGTCTTATGCCGTTTCTTTAGAAATTGCAAGAGCGAAAAAGTGCTTTTCAGATGGAGAACTTATTAAAAAATGTGCAATTGAAATGGCTAGAGCTTTCGATAATACACATGCAATACAATTATTCGAACAAGTATCATTATCGCGCCAAACAGTTACTCTTAGAATTAGGGACATTAATATAGACATTGAACAAAAGTTAAAAAATATATTGCAAACTTGTCGATATTTTTCACTATGCCTTGACGAAAGCACTGATATTTCAGACGTTAGTCAATTATGTATATTTGTGAGATGTATCCAAAACGACTTTTCTATTAATGAAGAGTTATTGTCATTGGCTTCATTACACGATACAACGAAAGGTATTGATATATTCAACGCTGTTTGGGAACATGTGAATAAATTTTTTAACGGTTTCGAAAAATGCACTACTATTGTAACTGATGGAGCAAAGGCAATGGTAGGAACTGAAAATGGATTTTGTGGACAATTAAGAAAGCATAATATTTATTGTCCAATGATACATTGTATCATTCATCAAGAGGCATTATGTGGAAAAATTATAAAGATGGCTTCAACAATGAAATTAGTGATAAAGATTACAAATTTAATTAGAGGCGGTAATAAATCGTTATCCCATCGCAAATTTCAAGCATTTTTGCAAGAAGTAAATGCTGCGTACGGAGATTTATTGCTGCATTGCGAAGTTCGCTGGTTGAGTGCTGGTAAATGTTTAAATCGTTTCTTTGCTATTAGAAAAGAAATACCAATATTTTTAAAGAATGAAGTCAAGAGCGATACCGCTGATTTGGAGAAATTGTTTCAGGATTCAAAATTTTTAAGTGAACTAGCTTTTTTGGTTGACATTACACAGCATTTGAATGAACTTAATTTAAAATTACAAATTCAAAAGCAAACTATTTCAAATTTAATGCATCATATAAATGGATTTCGAAATCGTTTAGCTATATTTAAAATAGAACTAATGAAAGACGAATTAATTCACTTCCCTTGTTGTGAAGAATTGAAAACAGATTTTCCTTCTATAAGTTTTATCCATTTTTCTGATTTTATAAATAACATCAGTAATGAATTTAATGTACGTTTTGCCGATTTTGACAATTTAAAAAATGATATTATTCTTTTTAATAACCCCATGATAGTTGCAATCGATCAACAAAAAGTTGAATATCGAATGGAATTGTGCGATCTGCAGGCTGATCCTTTTCTGATAGGACGAACAGAAAGTGGATTGGAATTTTTTAAGCTTTTATCAGAGACTACTTATCCTAAATTAAAAGATTTTAGCCTTAAAATCTGCTCCATGTTCGGTTCAACTTATCGTTGTGAGAGTGCGTTTTCAGTCATGAAGCAAATAAAAAGTAAAACTCGTGCTTCGATGACACATTTAATGCGGATTGCAATATCTGGAATCTCTATCAATATTTCAACACTTATTGATCGAGCGGTTCAACCACAAATTTCACATTAGACAAGGCATATCAAAACACAAAATGGCATTGTAACTAGTGCCGTTACTAAACAATACGCAATGTACCAATATAGGGCGCAAAATTTGGAGAATATATTAAAATTTTAAAATATAAAAAATTTTAAAAAGTATAAAAAATTTAAAAAATATAAAAAATTTTAAAAAGCATAAAAAATTTAAAAAATATAAAAAAAACCCAAAAAACGAAAAACGTAACCATTATCCTGCTACGTCCTCGTCGTGGTTATGGATAGCGCTAAAAGCAGGAATCTTTTTAGATTATTTTTTATTTGCTTTTGCAGCTTCGCGTTAGAATGCGCGAGCGAATCCCAGCGTAGAGATGCCTAAGATAATCGTAATGTTACCAATTTTAATTTGCTTTATTGTTTGAAGAAGTCGCAATACACATAGCAGGAAATCATCTCTGATATGTTGCATTTTCATCCCCACGCGAACGCAATATTACTGCCTTATGCGTAATTAAGAACGTTTGCGACGCTGCGCGTCGAGACTGTGAGCTGCGGAAACACGCGATAGTGGGGGAAGTCTAAAGCGGTAAGAGTGGGATCGGTTGCTCCTCCACTCCTGGCGGTTAGACAGGCCTGGTCTAGAGGTAAGTAGGTTACGCCCTCCCGCTGACTCTTCCTTTATTTGAGTCTGGACGTAACACACACACACATATATATATATATATTTATATATATATATATGTATATGCTATATAACATAGATGTAACATATATATATATATATATATATATATATATATGTATCTATATATATATGTTACATCTATATGATGTATATATGTATATATCTACATTATGATAAAATCAAAAGAGATAATATGAGCAATATTATAGATTTGTATTCAAAATATGTACGCGACACAAACAGATATCTGTGTAAAGTCGTTGCTTCTACGAGACGATAGAACAGAAATAGAGTAGAAATCCAACATATTTTCTGTCTCTACATATTTAACACAATGCGAAAAGCTTGTATTTTATTGCTCTTTCCAAAGTATGCATATATCCTTGACAATTACTCTACATAATGATATCGGTAATGTAACTATAAGGTATAAAGCGTTGGTAATATACCGACACTTTTAGTTACGTTTAGATGAGGGCGCTAACCCGGCGGAGTTCGCCCGTCGCTCCGGCATCCTCTTAATAAGTTAAAGCGATTAAAGTTTTGTTGCAATAAGATCCACCTTGAGAATAATAAATACTACGTATATATACTTTGGCTTTCTTTGCATACATATAACTATTATTATAATAACATGTTTTGATATTGCGATATATATTCATAAGTTTTTTGTTTTATAAAATAACGTATCAGTTATATGTATGCAAAGAAAGTCAAAATATATATACAATGTATACTGACAAACGGATTACTAAATTAAAGCGATTAAAATTTTGTTGCAATAAGATTCACTTTGAGAATAATAAATAATATGTATGTATACTTTGGCTTTCTTCGCATATGTATAACTAATATTGTAATAGCATGTTGTGCAATGTGATATATAATTATCATAGGTTTTTCTTTTTCTTAAATAATGTAATATAGTTATACGTATAAAGAAAGCCAAAGTATACATATGTTCGAGAGCAAGACGAAATTAGAAAAGAGTGTGCGAGGATCTTTTGGTTCGCGGAAAATAAGTCTCGCGAGTACAATTCACGTTTTTAATTATAACAAAATAATTAACACAATTACAAATTATACAAAAAGTTCCTGATAAAAGCTCGGTCAGTTATAGGCGGTTTCACAAAAAAGAATAGCGGTTGTCGTAAGCGGTTTCACAAGAGAATAGCGGTTGTCGTAAGCGGTTATCAAAGCGTGTCGAAATGCGGTGTAACTATATGCGGTAACTAAACGCGTAAGCGAGTGTCTCTCTGCGCTTCTCACGAGCGGGCCCTTTTATAGCGGTTCTTTAATCTCTCGCTGCCAATGAATTTGAACCTCCGAGTTCGGTTCGAAGATTCAACGCGGCGCCAAACTTTATTGGCCGTCCCTTGAAATATCGGCGCGAGATGAGATTCGGGGCGAGTGATAGGCCGGTGGCCCGTACGTCACGGGCTACGTCACGGCCTCGCGCGTGCCGGCAGCCGTTTATCGCGCGGCTAACCGACAAAGTTGTTTGCGTGTTTTCGTGTAGAACTTATTTATCACATGGGCTTCAAAAGTCAAAAAACATCAAAAAACCTTAAATAATAATAGCGATAAGAACATTGTTTTTCGACTTTGATCGCGATGGAATAATAATGCGAAGCCCATGTGACAAAGAAGAAATTAATTTAAATGTAATTTAATGCAATCTCAAACAACATACTATATATGTATACAGATGAACAAATTAATAGATCAAAATTTTGTTGCAGTAAGATCCACTTTGAGAATAATAAATAAATACTACGTATGAATACTTTGGCTTCCTTTGCATACGTGTAATATTATAATAGCATGTTGCAATGCGAGATATATATTCATAAGTTTTATGAACATTATCAGAGAGAAATCACTGACATTATTATATTTTTGATTATATAGTTGTAAAGTAAAACTTGTAAATTCCTACGATTTTATCAAAAATGTAATAATGTCAGAGATTTCTCTCTGATAATGTTCATAAAACTTATGAATATATATCTCGCATTGCAACATGCTATTATAATATTACACGTGATTCAATGTGTTGAATAGCTTGATATTTGTGAATCACGAATACCGAAAATTTTCGCCGTTATATTAAAACGATTGCCTCAGAAAATAAAACACGAGCGAGAACAAACAGCGTCGCGGTCACCCGCTCGGTGCGTGATCGCATTTTTCTTAGAATGAAAAACTGTGACAAACAGCAAGTTCTCAAAGGTTCAAAATCAGAAAAACTTGTTATTCAGATCGGCAGAGCGCGAGTTTCCGCGGTCGGTTGATTTAGTCTGCCTACGACAACGATTCGAGCTGGTCGATAGCAATCGATCATAGTTTCGAATATCATCATTTCTCGTATGATATTCTTTCGTGTCTTATTCTCGCTCGTGTCGCGTATGCAGTAGGCTTACTCGTCTCAAATTCGGTCCGAATTGTCTTGCCATACGATCGCATTCATATTCTCGCGGCGGTCAATTCGGTCATATCTCCAACTGTATTCTTCAATTCAGTTAGTGCTAAGACATTGTGAACGTTAATTCTGTGGAGTCCGAGAGTCGACGCTCGTTAACCGCATCGCGAATGTCCTCTGCCTCGCGCCAAGCAAGGCGTCCGCGTGCAAGATATCCGTTCTCGCGAGAGCCTCTAGCAAGAAGCTCTTAATCAAGATTTCCGAACCGCAAAAAGGGCAGTCATTCACAGGACATTTCGAAGATTTCCGTCGGAATCGCGGAATACGTGCCGTCGCTCGCTCCTATTATTCAAAATAAAAAGGAACATTTCGTAACATCTGCACTCGATTCTTTTCTCAATCACCTCATCCTCTAGCGAATCTACGGATTCGCGTTACACACCGCTTCTCGCTCATCTCTGAGCGTCTCTCTCAGTTTCGGGTGATCTCGTCGAGATCGACTTCCGAACATTATTATTATTTTTATTATTATTGTTATTATAAATATAAATATTATATCATTAATAATATTATTAATTATTAATAATGTTTAATTATTTTATTATTATTATTTAATTTTTAATTTTCTTTATTGTAAAACGTAATGTTCTTACATATTTGAAAAACAAGATACATTTCCTTTTTAACCAAAGAAGTATTTGTGAAAATTAATCTATTATTTTTTTTCTGTGTCTTTTCAGGTTCTAAGAGAGGAGTGAAATTGTACAATGTAGGCGTAATACACACGTACATAGAAAATGATAAAATAAAATCAGCTGTGCAGCAAAAATCAATATCACCTTGAAAAAATTAATAACATATGACATCGGTATATGAGATCGGTACGCGTGTAAATGTAATTATGGACCTGAGCGAGCGATTTTTACGCGATATCATTGGCAAACTATAATCGCTTATAACTTAAAAACTATTGCGGTCTCAAAATTTCTGTATTAGAATTTTTGACTGTATTTTACCTGTAGAACACGCTAATAAAGTAGTGCACGGAGGTTGTGAGATACCCTGTATATAAATTGTATATATATATTAAAAAAAAAAAATATATATATATATGAATGAGAAATAGGCAGAAAGAGATAGAGAGAAATATATATGTATATATATATGAATGAGAAATAGGCAGAAAGAGATAGAGAGAAATATATATGTATATATATATGAATGAGAAATAGGCAGAAAGAGATAGAGAGAAATATATATGTATATATATATGAATGAGGAATAGACAGAAAGAGAGAGAGAGAGAGAGAGAGAGAAATTATACATGTATCTATAAATTAAAATGTCTATCAAACGAAATTATATATTTTCTAAAAAATATTCTTTTTTTATTAAAAATATTTTATATTATTAATTACCAGCATTTTTCTTTCCTCTTTGCCATGTATCTGTCTTAAATAAAATCTATGCCATTTAATAATTTAATCCAATTCCTATTCTTCATTGAGAGAAAAAATAATTTTTTACAATAATTTATGATATAATTCCTAAATTGAACATTAATAATTAATGAATGAATGTTGTATTTTTATTACAAATTACCAAATTTTCATGTTTTAAAATTATAAAATTAATTTTTTTATGTTATTAAATGTAAAATACAATCTACAAATTTTTTAACTTTAACTTCAAAATACAAATAAAAAATAAAGCTACAAAATATGTTTATACAAAATATTTGCTTAATAATTTTACAATTAGATAAATATGTTATTTATTAATTTCTCAATTTATTATTTTGTGATGACATCAACTTTAAAAAAGTACTTTTCTATATATATATTGGTTATATACATTTATATATTGAATTTTGTGTTACAAAAATTAACAAAAATAATATTTAAAGAGTTTTAGAATTACTGCTATACATGCAGATGCACATTATATATGATGCACATATAATACATGCAGTAACAAACAAATATATAGACAGACAAGAATAAGCAAGGACAAAAAAAGAATATAAGTCAGTGATTAAAAATCTATATAAATGTTGCAAAGCGATGTATTCATTATTCGCATTGAATGCCACTAAACTCTGAAAACTAACAAAAGAAAGGAAAATAGTATATCTCGGTCTATCGATAGTTTATGCTCGTTTGATTACTCGCTTATTCACTGACTCACTCATCCAGTCAGAAATACAGATCGAAAACGTGTTACATATTTATTAGACGTCTACAGACGTCTAATAATCGCCTTTCCTATCTATCATTTCTCACTCATTCACTCACTCACTCACTCATTTATGCATTCTCTCTTTTTATTTTGCTCATCCTTGTCTGCTATTTGTTTATAATGTATGTTTTATGTGCGTCATATATAATCTGTATGCGTATATATATCTGTATATATAGCAGTAATTCCCTAATCATGTTATGTAAATAGAAATATACTAACCTTTTTATCCAGCCTTTCTTGAAAGAAACTCTGCGGCGACTCAGAGGCAAATGTTTGTGATCACATTTGCGTCCCATTATAAAAACTATATCACTATATCACTATATTACACTAAACTATTTACTAAAAGTATTGAAACTTTTACACACACGTAACGCGTTATGAAGACACACGATACCATAGACATAGTATATCTAGACCGAGTGTTGAAAAGTGGGAGCCGAGGTGCACGTAGAAAAGGACGTACTCTGTTTCGTGCCCCTTGCGTTCTCTCTCGCTCGCACGTAGCATGACGAAAGAGAGCGCTATGCTCTGTGCGAGCGAGAAAGAACGCAAGGGGCACGAAACAGAGTATGTCCTTTTCTACGTGTATCTTTACCCCCACTCCTTAAATAAAGGCAAACGCTCGGTCTAGATATACTATGTCTATGCACGGTACTGTCTCGTTACTTGTCTACGCGCTAAGTAATGGTTAGGTTTCTCTTTCGCGCTCTTTTCTTGTTACGCGTACGTACTGCTATACGTCATAGCGCCACGCAACAGCGAGAATCTGTGTGGGCGCAATATATAGTTACTGCATACGGGTGTGCGTGTGAATCGGCTTCCCGCGTACATACTTCATATTGCCCGTGCACGAGCCTGTACTAAACATTCAGGATCGTACACTTTTGCAATTTTCTGTAATTATAAAACAGAAAGGTACAATAATGTTATTGATAAATTGAATATCCTGAACTTGTTAGTATCTTGTTAATAATAATATGTTTAATGTGTATGTAAATTTTTATCATCATATAAAATTGAAAACTTAATATTATTATAGATATAAAATTTATATAGTTGTATATAAGAGACGCGATGCTTGAATCGTGAAATTGTTTTCAAAATACAATACGTCAAATATAATAATACGTGAATGATGACAGTTTTTCCGTAAATCGAAATTACATTACTATATATGCTAATAACGAGCTACTTGATATAATATAAAGTACTGTCTTTATTTTGAAATTTGTACTATTGCTATGAAATTAATTGTAAATTGAATTTATGAACTGTTGGAAAAGCAGCATAAAGATATATACAAACGGGAAGATTAAAATAGTACAAATTATTAAAATAATTACTATGTTATAAAATCTATTTGTTATCTATTAAAATCTATTTAATATTTTTTAATATGCAACATTTCATTTGTAACGGTTCACCTTTCCCGTACGCCGCGGATCAAGGCTCGCCGGTGCCAGGATTCGGGAGAAGGGGGAAACTCCAACTTACTTTACCTCGGTATAGGCGATTTAAACAATTATGTTTATTCAAGTGATTCTCAATATCTAACACTGAGTACAATGCAACATGCGGGAACGGTGAGTACAGAGTTTCGCGTGAGCGGTTGTGGTTCGCAGTGCGACATGCAAGAGAGTTTCTCGTGGAGCTCGGGAAGCGAGCTTGGCTCCGGCGGTCGTGTTCTGCAATCGCGAGGTTTGCATGCAAGCAACTGGGGTTATTCTAAGCTGAACAGACAGATTTTAAACATTACGGGGTGTCGCGTGGCCTTCAATGTAGTTCCAACTGCCTGACTGCCTTATCCTTAAAAGGACGGGGCGTCGGCGTTCTCGGCGTCCTATCCTTAAAAGGACTGACGCTCCTTAGTAGTCTGAAGGCCGTGTGTGAAGGTGGAATCGGCGCGACACTGGCGGAAATCCTAATGTCTAATTAACTCTACAGTTAGAATACGCGGTATATACAGTGCGGGCTTACGATATAATCAGGTCGCGGTATATACAAGGCGGTACTAGAATCTATCAGGACGCGGAGACCGGAGCGGTCTTACGGGTTACGGTATATGTACAACGGTATTACAATATAGCAGGTCGCGGTATATGTATAAAGCGGTATTACCATCTAACAGGTATTTATTCGGAACGGTACACAAAGACCAAAGTGATCGTATGGTAGAAACGGTCGCGGTATATACAAAACGGTCTTACGGTATAACGCGGTACGGACTTATCAACTAACAGGAGGCGCCGTCCCAGCAACCGGGAAGCCCGGCCTAACTACGGGAAGCCCGTAGCCTGGTATAATGCGAGAGTCGGTTCAGGATCCGGAGAGTTGTACGTGACAGGAATCGGGATCGGGAACTGGTAACGCCACGCTCGCCGGAGCGCCTTATATACCGGCGGCTGGCCTCCCTCTCACGCGAGTCGGCGCGTGTTGGGGCGGCCCCACGGTGGGGCCGAGAGACGGGTGTGGAAGTTTAGGGGCGCCATAGGCGCCGAGCCTCAGAATTGCGCGCGATGGATCGGCCCGCTAGGCCGTTAGTAACGGTATCGTTACACATTATTAGAAAACAAAATTGACATTATTATTTCTCGTCCTAGCAAATATTTGAAAACTGCAATACTATCTGCATATATATTTATATACAAGGTGTCCTAGACCATCCGTACACCCCTTTTCTTTCAAAAACTAAGCGTTTTAGAGAAAAATATTTTAAACAAAAATTGTATGGTTTTGAGGGGAACATAAGATGTCATTGGTTTGACCTTGGATGGCATCGTTAAGGTCAAGTCAAGGACACCTTTAATTTCTTAAATGGAATCACCTATTTTTTATTGCATATTCTTATAGCTTTTGTCGAGAGCTTTCCAAAACACTATAATAAAGTATTCTTTCATGAAGTATTTTTTGAGTTATTTTGTATTTTAATCTGACATATTTTGATATAAAAAATAAAATATTTCGTAAAATATTTAGTTTTCGATAATCTTACCGTAATACTTTTATGTACAGAATAATGAGACAAATCAATTAGTGTAGAAAAATAATTGTTTTTAAGAAAAAGTAATTATTTACAAATGTATTTTTTAAAACAATTATTTATTTTTTCATTACACTAATTGATTTGTCTCATTATTCTGTACATAAAAGTATTACGGTAAGATTATTGAAAACTAAATATTTTACGAGATATTTTATTTTTTATATCAGAATATGTCAGATTAAAATATAAAATAACTCAAAAAGTACTTAATGAAAAAATACTTTATTATAGTATTTTGGAAAGCTCTCGGGATAAGCTATAAGAATATGCAATAAAAAATAGGAGATTCCATTTAAGAAATTAAAAGTGTCCTTGACTTGACCTTAACGATGCCATCCAAGGTCAAACCAATGACACCATCTTATGTTCCCCTCAAAACCATACAATTTTTGTTCAAAACATTTTTCTCTAAAATGCTTAGTTTTTGAAAGAAAAGGGGTGTACGGGTGGTCTAAGACACCCTGTATATGCAGATAGTATTGCAGTTTTCAAATATTTGCTAGGACGAGAAATAATAATGGAAATTTTGTTTTCTAATAATGAAATGTTGCATATTAAATATATTAAATAGATTTTAATAGATAACAAATAGATTTTATGACATAGTAATTATTTTAATAATTTGTACTATTTTAATCTTCCCGTTTGTATATATCTTTATGCTGCTTTTCCAACAGTTCATAAATTCAATTTACAATTAATTTCATAGCAATAGTACAAATTTCAAAATAAAGACAGTACTTAATATTATATCAAGCAGCTCGTTATTAGCATATATAGTAATGTAATTTCGATTTACGGAAAAACTGTCATCATTCACGTATTATTATATTTGACGTATTGTGTTTTGAAAACAATTTCACGATTCAAGCATCGAGTCTCTTATATACAACTATATTTTATATCTATAATAATATTAAGTTTTCAATTTTATATGATGATAAAAATTTACATACACGTTAAACGTATTATTATTAACAAGATACTAACAAGTTCAGGATATTCAATTTGCCAATAACATAATTGTACATTTTTATTTTATATATACAGGGTGAGTTTTTTAAATTGAAACTGTAAAATATCTCTGAAAGTAAGCTTTATCGAAAAAAATGTTTCAAACAAAAGTTGTAGGGTTCAGAGGGGGCCACATGATAAAAATATGGATTTGACCTTGAGTGACCTTTTCAAGGTGAGATCAATGTGATCGACGTTTTCTTAAATGGAACCCCCTTTTTTATTACATATTCTTGTAGCTTATCTCGAGAGCTTTTCAAAACACTATAATAAAGTATTTTTTTATTAAGTACTTTTTGAGTTATTTTATATTTTAATCTGACATATTTTGATATAAAAAATAAAATATCTCGTAAAGTATTTAGTTTTCGATAATCTTATCGTAATACTTTTATGTACAGAATAATGAGACAAATCAATTAGTGTAAAGAAAAAAACAAATAATTGTTTTAAAAAATACATTGTATATAATTACATACTTATTCTTAAAAACAATTATTTTTTTTTACTAATTGTTTTGTCTCATTATTCTGTACGTAAAAGTATGTAACGATACCGTTACTAATGGCCTAGCGGGCCGATCGACCGCGCGCTTTTCGAGGCTCGGCGCTTATGGCGTCCCTAAGCTCCCACACCCGTGTCGCGGCCCCACCGTAGGGACCACCCCACCACACGTGGATTCGCGCGAGTGGGAGGCCGGCCGCCGGTATATAAGGCGCTCCGGCGAGCGTAGCGTTACCAGTTCCCGATCCCGAGTCCTACCTAGTACAACTCCTGATCCGAAACCTATACCGCGTTACACCAGGCTACGGGCTACCCGTAGTTATGCCGGGTTACCCGGTTGCTGGGACGGCGCACCCTGATACCTAGCGTTACACCAGGTCACGGGCTACCCGTGGTTATGCCGGGCTTCCCGGTTGCTGGGACGGCGCATTCTCGATCCTTCGCGTTAAACCAGGTCACGGGCTACCCGTGATTATGCCGGGCTTCCCGGTTGCTGGGACGGCGCACTCTTAGTTCATAAGACCGTACCGCGCCCCGCGCACCGTTCAACCTGGACGGCCGTTCGTATATACCGCGACCGTTTCCACCGTAAGACCACTCTGGTCTCCGTGTATCTTTCCGTCTAAATACCGCGACCCGTTAAACTGTAATACCGCTTTGTACATATACCGCGACCTGCTCTATTGTAAGACCGTTGTACATATACCGTAACCAGTAAGACCGCTCCGGTCTCCGTGTCCTGATAGACTCTAGCACCGTTTGTATATACCGCGACCTGTTCATATTGTAAGACCGCACTGTATATACCGCGCCTTCTGGCTGTAGAGTTAATTAGACATTAGGATTCTCGCCAAGTGTCACGCCGATTCCACCTTCACACACGGCCTTCAGACTACTAAGGAGCGTCAGTCCTTTTAAGGATAGAACGCCGAGAACGCCGACGCCCCGTCCTTTTAAGGATAAGGCAGTCAGGCAGTTGGAATTACGTTGAAGGCCACGCGACACCCCCGTAGTGTTTAAGATCTGTACTGTACCACAAAGAGTAATCATAGTTTATTTGCATGCGAACACCGCGATTGCAGAACACGGCCGCTTAAGCCACGCTCGCTTCCCGAGCTCCACGCGCACCAACCACGCGCGAAACTCTGTACGCACCGTGCTTGCATATCACATTGTGAATAACAACCGCTCACGCGCGAAACTCTGTACGCACCGCGCTCGCATATAGCATTGTGAATAACAACCGCTCACGCGCGAAACTCTGTACGCACCGTACCGCCGCATGCTTGCTTCGCGCATGGCTTTCAGTGTTAAATATCTTTTATAATAACCGCTTGAATAAACAGACTTGTTTCAACCGCTTATACCGAGGTAAAGTAAGTTGGAGTTTCCCCCTTCTCCCGAATCCTGGCACCGGCGAGCCTTGATCCGCGGCGTACGGGAAAGGTGAACCGTTACAAGTATTACGGTAAGATTATCGAAAACTAAATATTTTACGAGATATTTTATTTTTTATATCAAAATATGTCAGATTAAAATATAAAATAACTCAAAAAGTACTTAATAAAAAAATACTTTATTATAGTGTTTTGGAAAGCTCTCGAGATAAGCTATAAGAATGTGCAATAAAAAATAGGGGGTTCCATTTAAGAAAACATCGATCACATTGACTTGGCCTTGAAAAGGTCACTCAAGGTCAAGTCCATATTTTCATCATGTATCCCCCTCGAAACCATGCAACTTTTGTCTGAAATATTTTTTGATATCTCACTTCGTTTCCGAAAAATATGCCCGCGTCATATATATATATATATATATATTAGGTGTACAACTTCGCTTCCGCCGTTTTTTTCCGAAATTCGAGGCTTTATTGTAAAAAACTGGTTATACATTTATGATTCAAAGTATTGTCCATCGCTGGCCACTACTTTCTCCTATCTTTCGGGCAACGTACGAATCCCGCGTTGAAAAAACTGGTCATCTTTTGAAGCGATCCACGAATCGATCCAATTTCTTACTACGTCATAAGACCGGAAGTGCTGGTCAACCAGGCCGTGTGCCATTGATCGAAACAGGTGATAGTCAGAGGGAGCAACGTCTGGAGAATACGGCGGGTGGGGTAGGACTTCCCATTTCAACGTTTCCAAGTATGTCTTGACCACTTTCGCAACATGGAGTCGAGCATTGTCATGCTGCAAAATCACTTTATCGTGTTCCTCGTTGTATTGCGGCCGTTTGTCTTTTAATGCTCGGCTCAAACGCATTAATTGCGTTCGATAACGATCGCTTGTGATCGTTTCAGTCGGTTTTAACAGCTCATAATACACTACGCCGAGCTGGTCCCACGAAATACAGAGCATGACCTTGGAGCCGTGAATATTCGGTTTTGCCGTCGACGTGGAAGCATGGCCGGGATATTCCCATGATTTTCTGCGCTTGGGGTTATCGTAATGAACTCATTTTTCGTCCCCAGTCACAATGCGATGCAGAAATCCCTTCCGTCTTTGCCTTTCAAGCAACTGTTCACAAGCAAACAAACGCCGTTCAACATCTCTCGGTTTCAATTCGTACGGCACCCAATTTCCTTGCTTCTGAATCATTCCCATGTCTTTGAGGCGTTTTGAAATTGCTTGTTGAGTCACTCCCAATGATCGTGCCAATTCTTCTTGACTTTGACTCGAGTCTTCATTAAGTAATGCCTCCAATTCTGCATCTTCGAAAACCTTCTCTCTTCCACCGCTATGCCGGTCTTCGACGTGAAAATCACCGTTCTTGAAGCGTTGAACCCACTCACGACACGTTCTTTCACTAATAGCGGACTCACCATAAGTATTTGACAGCATTCGATGAGCCTCAGCCGCAGATTTCTTCATATTGAAGCAGAAAATTAAAACCTCCCGCAAATGACGAGAATTTGGCTCGTAAACTGACATTTTCAATCGAGAATAACTTTATGATGAAGACACAAATCGATTAATGTTTCTATGGGGTTATGTTGACAGATGCCCAAGTTTATTGCATGACGGCTATGATCTATTTATTTCGACCACTACTTATCGCTAAAGCCATCTATAGGAAAACGGCGGAAGCAAAGTTGTACACCTAATATACATATAAATATGTGAATTTAATAAAAAGATTAAAATTTATACGTCATTAAAATATAATTACTAAGAAGAATAGTTTGTTATTTAATTTATAAAATTAATTATTGTACATTTTCCTATCATTAAAAAAAAAATTTACAAAAGTGTACGATCCCTGAGCGTAGTGCTCAGGACCCATGTGGGCACGTATCCTGAAGATGCGGGCGCCGCGGGCATTGGGGGGAGAGGGGGGAAGGATGTCATTGCACCCTTGAGCATCCCGCTTTTGCGGCATCATCTCCGTAGCCTTCGCACTCCTTGAGTATCCTGCTGGCAGCACTATCGCCTTTTGCGAAAAAGCGCTGTACTGATGGGATTTGAACCCGAATCTAAACAGAAAAGTCTGCCACTTCCACATGACACCAATACGGATCGTACAAAGTTTATTGTATCGATTCCAGTATTTATGAAACATTTTTGCATCAAATATATGAAAAAAAAGTTTTAAATATGGCCAAATTATATGCCTAAAAATAATTGTAATAGATTAATGAGATTTTTGCGAAAAAATGGCACGATATAAATCGAATAATTTGTAAGTTAGTAATAAAAGTTTTTATTATTTATCAATTACAAATTATCTGATTTTTGTCGTATTTGATGTCGTTTCAATCACAAAAATTTCATTAATTCATTAAAACTATATCCAAATGGATACAATAAAAAAGAAAAGTTTTAGTAATTCATTAATAAGATGTTTACATTATAGAGAGATAAGGAAAGATCCCCGGTGCTGGAGAGTCGTCGAAAGGAAAAGCGAGAATGAGTAAGGAGCAAGCGAGATGACAAAGAATTCCGAACTCTCGCGAGGCTTCCTTTATCTATAGTCTTGCGCTTATCATATGTCTTCACATACCAGAAAATAAAAATTTTATAACGTAATCGATTTTAAAATAAGCAGATACTTTTTAATATAAAAGTAATGAAAATTTTAATTACAAATGTAATTAAACATTATCCAAATTATGTCGTGTTTGGTGTCATTCTAGTTACAAAAATCTCATTAATCCAATATAATTATTTTGAATTTGATAAAACGCAAAATCCAAAAGTTTTATTTTCTATGGTAAGGTGACATACGATACGCGAAAGAGTATAAATAAAGGAAGCTTCGCGAGACAGTTCAGAACCTTTAATCATCTCGCTTGCTCCTTACTCGTTCTCGCTCCCGCTTTCGACAACTCCCCAGCACCGGGGATCTTTCCTTATCTCTCTATAAGGTAAACATCTTATTAATGAATTACTAAAACTTTTCTTTTTTATTGTATCCATTTGGATATAGTTTTAATGAATTAACGAAATTTTTGTGATTGAAACGACATCAAATCGGCGACAAAAATCGGATAATTTGTAATTGATAAATAATAAAAACTTTTATTACTAACTTACAAATTATTTGATTTGTCATGTCGTGTCATTTTAATCGCAAAAATCTCATTAATCTATTACAATTATTTGTAGACATATTAAATAAAGAAGTAAATATTTTAATTTTTATGTGGATAAACCGCGTGGCTATCAGATAAGATTCATGTGTACATACAAACAAAAACAGTTTCCGTATGGTAGCGGTACACGTGCTCACACAAGCCTTTTCTAGTGACCAATAGGAATATACTCGAAATATAGAGATAGAGAATATACTCGATGTATCGAAAGTCATCATGCCAGAAACGAGACGCGGCCGACAGGTTCGGGCAGTGGAAAAGATAACACATAGAAGCGCGATCGTGTACATGTGTTCGGTTACAAAGCGCAGAGCGTACATATGCACAGTCGTGCCAGTGATGCCAGAATTGAGACGCGAGCAACATGCAACCGAGGTGGAGGGGATAACACACACAAGCGCAAACAGCGTACGTGTGAGCTCGGCGCTTCGGCTAGCTTCGGATAACAGAAGAGAACAAATGTACTGTTTTCTGTCTCTCTCCTTCCTACCGAGCAGGCAACGATACGGGCGACGGGCGACGGGCGACGAGCGACGGGCGACGGGCGATGTTGTTCGTTTCTCGATTCTTGATGCATGACAGCGTTAAATGTTCTTTTTACAGCCTATTAATGTGTTATATATTAAATGTTTTCTTTCAACCTTCTTCTTTAATATGTTTTAAATTAAATGATTTTTTACGTTTTTGATAATATATATTTATATCAGAGTTATAAGAGAGAATGCATTATTATATTAAGACAATACTCTGCTTTAATTTTTTTTTTGGATTTATGTCTACTGCATATAAAAGTATTCGAGTAAAATACTCGAAGGTTGAACATTATATTAAACATTTCATATTCTACATATCGAGAAAAAAAAATAATTTGATAGTAAAAAATTTTATTTTATTCGAGAAAACTATTTATTCGGTGAATTTTAATAACGTTTTTGTTTATTGTTAAATCTTTAAGTTTCTTAAGTATAATATATTTATTTAGTAAATATAATAAATATTAAATACATTTTTCTTATCAAAAACAATATCTAGATTATTAAAAAATATTATTTAAATGAAAAGAAATTATACAAAGATAAAAAATGAATATTGTTAGAACAAATCAAATAATTTTTGTTAATAATATACTGAAAGAATAAAAATATATATATAATGCCAGCACTTTTATATATTTAAATAAAAAAATATGTATTAATTAAAGCAGTATTGTTTTAATGTAATAATGTATTTTCTTATTACTCTGGTATAAATATATAGTATCAAAAGGTTGTAAATATATTTTTAAATTGGAGAAATAATATTTGCAATTGTAAATATATATATTTACAAAGCATTGGGGTTTAACTTAATAAAATAAATAATAAATTTTGGAAATAGTGACAAATTTCATTTATACAACTCGACATATATAATTTATATGAGAATTAAACTCCTACTTTTTGTGCTTCAAACAAACAGTTTACAAATATTTATCGTGCTGAATTCAATCAGTTTAATATTATGAATCTTGTGTTGGGCTTATATCAGATATAATCAGAAATTAAACTGATTGAACACTACTACGCTTTAAATCTTAAATTACTAGCCAAACCTTGCAGACTTTATATTCATTTGTAAAAATGCGAGAAAATACATCATCTAACGAAGAAATTAGTAAATCGCTCACATATTTAAATGAAATGAATTGATTTTTAATAACAAAAAATCTAATTGTCTAAAATACATATTTGATTAAATATTATATATTGATTAGTATTATGTATTTAGGATGGCTTTACATAATGAATGGTGCTTTTCCACACCACCCATGGGGTATCACCAATGGCGCGTTCGGTTTTTTTTAAGTGGACCTTCGCCTGGAACCCTATTATACCACTGTATGTTATATATTATATTGTATCTTTCATTTACAAGTGTGATGTCTTTTATATACAAGATATTTTTTACACAATTTTTTTTTTAAAAATGTGATGTCTTTTACAGACAAGATATTTTTTACACACTTGTTTTTTACAAGTGTGATGTCTTTTACAGACAAGATATTTTTTACACACTTGTATTTTAAAAATGTGATGTTTTTTACAGACAAGATATATATTACATACTTGTTTTTTACAAGTGTGATGTCTTTTAAAGACAAGATACTTTTTATTTTATTTTCAACATTATTATTACATATCATTAACCGATGACGGATCAGCAATGTCATCAATGTCAGCAGCATATAATGTAAGACTGTTCATTTTCTTAGGACAAGTAGAATATAATTTTTCCGATGACATGAGAGATAAATGCTTTTCATTAATCTTCATGTCTAGAACAGTTTGTTTTCTCGTTTTTAGTGCAGATTTTAATACACAAATAGCATTTATACACGCGGGCAAAAGTTTATTTCGTTTTTTTGTTTTTATATCAGATAGAAAAGAAAACATTTTTTCTGGGTCAGCATTTGAATTTGGAAGTGATCTTATAGCATTTAAAAGAGATTTCAGGTTGGGATATTTACGTTTTAAAATTTCTTTCCACATCTCATCAAAGTTTAATTTAGAAAAATGTTTTTTTTCTGCTATTGTAAAATCGAGATGTAAAGCATGCCACACTTTTTTCTATCTGATATAAAAACAAAAAAACGAAATAAACTTTCGCCCGCGTGTATAAATGCTATTTGTGTATTAAAATCAGCACTAAAAACGAGAAAACAAACTGTTCTAGACATGGAGATTAATGAAAAGCATTTATCTCTCATGTCATCGGAAAAATTATATTCTACTTGTCCTAAGAAAATGAACAGTCTTACATTATATGCTGCTGACATTGATGACATTGCTGGTCCGTCATCGATTAATGATATGTAATAATAATGTTGAAAATAAAATAAAAAGTATCTTGTCTTTAAAAGACAACACACTTGTAAAAAACAAGTATGTAATATATATCTTGTCTGTAAAAAACATCACATTTTTAATATACAAGTGTGTAAAAAATATCTTGTCTGTAAAAGACATCACACTTGTAAAAAACAAGTGTGTAAAAAATATCTTGTCTGTAAACGACATCACACTTGTAAATGAAAGATACAATATAATATATAACATACAGTGGTATAATAGGGCTCCAGGCGAAGGTCCACTTTAAAAAACCGAACGCGCCATTGGTGATATCCCATGGGTGGTGTCGAAAAGCACCATTCATTATGTAAAGCCATCCTAAATACATAATACTAATCAATATATAATATTTAATCAAATATGTATTTTAGACAATTAGATTTTTTGTTATTAAAAATCAATTCATTTCATTTAAATATGTGAGCGAATTTAAAGCGTAGTAGTGTTCAATCAGTTTAATTTCTGATTATATCTGATATAAGCTCAACACAAGATTCAGAATATTAAACTGATTGAATTGAGCACGATAAATATTTGTAAACTGTTTGTTTGAAGCACAAAATGTAGGAGTCTAATTCTCATATAAATTATATATTTTGAGTTGTATAAATGAAATTTGTAACTATTTCCAAAATTTATTATTTATTTTATTGAGTTAAATCCCAATGCTTTGTAAATATATTTACAATTGCAAATATTATTTCTCCAATTTAAAAATGTATTTACAGCCTTTTGATACTATATATTTATACCAGAGTTATAAGAAAATACATTATTACATTAAAACAATACTGCTTTAATTAATACATATTTTTTTATTTAAACATATAAAAATGCTGGCATAATATATATATATATACATATATATATATATATATATATATATATATATATATATATATTTATTCTTTCAGTTTATTATTAACAAAAATTATTTGATTTGTTTTAGCAATATTCATTTTTTATCTTTGTATAATTTCTTTTCATTTAAATAATATTTTTTAATAATCTAGATGTTGTTTTTGATAAGAAAAATATATTTAATATTTATTATATTTACTAAATAAATATATTTTACTTAAGAAACTTAAAGATTTAAATATAAACAAAAACGTTATTAAAATTCACCGAATAAATAGTTTTCTCGAATAAAATAAAATTTTTTACTATCAAATTATTTTCTTTCTCGGTATGTAGAATATGAAATGTTTAATATAATGTTCAATCTTCGAGTATTTTACTCGAATACTTTTATATGCAGTATACCTAAACAAAAAAAAAAAATTAATTAAAGCAATATTGTTTTAATGTAATAATGCATTTTCTCTTATAACTCTAATATAAATATATAATATCGAAAGCGTGAGAAATCATTTAATATATAATGTAGGAAGGAAAGTTGGAAAAAACATTTATTATATGACATGAAAAGGCTGTAAAAAAAAAAAACATTTAACGCTCATGTATATCAAGAATCAAGAAGCGAGCAACATCGCCCGTCGCTGTCGCCCGTACGCCCGTCGCTATAGTTGCCGGCTCGATAGGAAGAAGAGAGACAGAAAACAGTATATCTGTCCTCTTCTGCTATCCGAAGCTAGCCGAAGCACCGTGCTCACACGTACGCGGTTTGCGCTTGTGTGTGTTATTCCCTCCACCTCGGTTGCATGTTGCTCGCGTCTCAATTCTGGCATCACTGGGCTACGGGGATGCTGCCGCCGGCAAGACATTCAAGGAGTGTAATGGCTACGGGGATGGTGCCGTCGGCAGGATACTCAAGGAGTGTGATGACTACGGGGATGGTGCCGCCGGCAGGATACTCAAAAAGTGTGATGGCCACGGAAATGATGCCACCGGCAGGATACTCAAGGAGTGTGCGACAGGACATAAAAAAGGTTAGTGTTTTTTGTAACTTAAAAAAGAAAATAACATGATGTCCATTATGTGATCGAATAACATGTATGTATATATGTATGTGTCGCGCACATGTATGTATATATGTATGGTAACGGCGTCTATAATTTTTTCGATTGATATATATTTTCTTATTTTTTTATTGCCGATACACAGATACGTACATAGATTAAATTGTTTTATTTTATTTTTAAAAACATATATGTTTGTGTGTGTATGTGTATGCGAGTGTGTTTACAATGCGACCTTTTTCTGCTGAAGTATTTCTCATAAAGTTATAACCGGCGCATGATTCTGTGTATTACTATTATTTGCAATTCATATATTAAATTAATGTGTGAATTGCAAATAATATTAATATATTAAATCATACCCTGTTCTCTACTTTATTATAAATAGTTTTCTTTAAAAACATTTATGATAAATATTTTAACTAAAGAAGACCACATTGTATATACATGCATACGCATACATATACATATACATATATATATATATATATATATATATATATATATATATATAGTATATATATCAACACTATGTGTGTTGAGAGGAGCTTTCAGATAGGAGAGTGTAGACTTGCGGGAGAGTTGGCTCTAGCCGGGTCGGACCGGGATTTTT
>CAJQTV010000993.1:0-33802 GCA_907163055.1 Formica aquilonia x Formica polyctena | reverse complement strand
GTATGAATGGAAGCCTCCTCGAGAAGTCCATCCGAAACTACTACGCCTAATCAGCCCCCTCTTCTGCTCCCAATTAATAATACGATCTTCCACCGTCACCACGTGGTGGATCTAGTGGACAGATTACCAACACTTACGCTGACACAGATGTACACCGCAGAGTGAAGCGAGGGGGGGATTTAAGGCGGCAGAAGACACGAACCAAGCATCCATCTCTTCCGTGGCAGCGGCACTGTCGTGTCTGTGTAGGGCGTTTACACACATCCTCAGCCCGACAAATAATTGTTAGAAAACAACATTTGCGGGTCTGAAAAAATATGCGAGGTACGAGTGGCTGAATCGGGAATCGAACCCGAGTCTTTCGCTTTCCGGGCAACTGCTCTTACCACTGAGCTATTCAGACCTCACACCTTACGCCACTTTAACACAGTACATACGACTCCAGAGCGATGTTGGGATCTCGCTCCATGGATGCAGTGCCGATTGCCACGGAGAGACGACATCCCCAGCACGTTTCCAGAGCGGTCCAATCATATTAAACGATTGAAAATTGGCTCCCGTAGCCGCTCAGCGATGAGTCTTGACTCGTCACCAGTATGAATTGAAGCCTCCTCGAGTAGTCCATCCTCTTTTTATTTATATACGAATAGATCGCCGTCGATCGCGCAGTAGCGAATCGCGCGCGGTGAATCGAGATGTTTATCCTACTAATAGACGGTGACGATATTCTCGATTTCACCACCGATCAATTGCGGTTTATTCCGAAAGTAATCTTGCTAAAGCACTTCGGTCGCTATGTGGAACGATTGTGGGAGAAACTGCCCGAACATATAAGAGTGGATCCGGAGGCGCTACCGTCGATGCCTGGAGCATTACTATCGTCCCTGGCAACGAACGCACATCGACGGCCCGGCGCCGCTCGTTAAAGATTGCGGCGAATGCAATTCGCGAAGCGGCGGTACGGTGTAATCGGTGATATCGGCGGCGCCGGCTTATTGAACAGAGCGATAAACGCGCTCCCCTTCGAACTACACATACCCGGATATCAATTTTGCGGGCCGGTACCCATCTCGCGAAACGACTCGCGAGAGGCGATCGAGGCATCAATCCTCTGGACGCGGCCTGCCGCGAGCACGACGTCGCGTACTCGCGGAACGGCGGACTCGCCGATGGACACGTCGCCGACCGCGCGCTCGCTAAGAGAGCGCGCGAGCGCGTCGCGGCGAGAGACTCGAATCTCGGCGAGAGAGCCGCCGCGACGGCCGTATGGATAGCTATGAAATCGAAAACGAAACTCGGAATGGACGCGACGAGAACCAAGAGAAAGAAGAGCAAGAGGAGAACGACCGCTACGAGGAAAAGAACGCTTCCGATAGCGAAACGCGGCGGCTTTTTGCCTCTGCTGCCGTTATTGGGAGCTCTCGGTTCTTTGGCTGGAAAAGCGGCGGGAACCGCGAAAGCAGTGAACAATCGCAAAGCGGCGCGACGACAGTTGGAGGAACTGCAACGTCACGATCGCGCAATGGAGGGTCGTGGTTTATACCTCGCACCGTACAAGCGCGGAAGTGGCGCGTCCGCGACGAGAAGAAGAGGAAGAGCTAAAAAAAACTTCGCGTAAACAGACGCTAGGGATTCTCCCATCCGTCGGAGTAACGACGAACGAACAGTTAAATCGCGCGGCGATACTCTCACGCGTGCCTCACTTTAGAGGCGTGTTTATGCGCGACGCGCTTCCATCGCGGGCGCGCCGCGATGAGAGCGGCATCGTGAATTTAGACGACGCATCCGGCCCGGGTACTCATTGGGTGGCGTACGCGAAAAAAGGGGGCGACGCGATCTACTACGACGGTTTCGGCAATCTTCGTCCTCCGCGCGAACTCGCGCGTTATCTCGGGCGCGATGCGAACATTCGATACAATCGTCGCTCCGAGCAAACGCGCGATCAGAATATCTGTGGACAATTGAGTCTTCGATTTCTCCGAGGGGTCGATTGGAGGAATCGCACCCTATAATATCGACCGTCGTTCGTCGATCGAGCGCAGTTCGACCGCTCTCGTCAATCATGTCGCTAACTCTTACTCTTTCCGGACGAAGCAGCATTCTCGTAGCGAGTTAATTTCCACCTCTGGATTTAAACGACGATGATTATGAGTTAGGTTTAACCAATTTCGAGACTTATAACACAATACCGAATGTAAATTCCACGAATAATAAATTTTACTTCGACGACAACGACGAGGTTATCGCGATTCCAATGGGATCTTACGAGTTAAGCGCTATAAGCGCGTATCTAAGAGCCGCGATTCATCGCAAACGACGAGCGAGAGAGGAGAGACGAGAGCGCGGGAACGAGGAACCGGAAACGAGCGATGACTATTATATATACAACGTCGGCGACGACCGCGACGACTATTTCGAAGATGATGAGAACGATGATAAGAGTGAAAATTCTATAACACTTCGCGGTAACGATAACACTATGAGAAGCGAGATCAAGTGCGCGTATCGAGTAAATTTCACAAAACCCGATAACATCGGCTCGCTACTGGGTTTCTCGTCTCGCGTGTTACAATCGAATAAATGGTACGCGTCCGACAAACCGATAAATATTGTGGCTATTAATCTCATTAGAGTAGAGTGCAACGTCACGACAGGAGCGTATCACAACGACAAATCCGCACAAACTATACACGAGTTCGCGCCTAATGTTCCACCCGGATATAAAGTGTCGGAGATCCCGGCGCAGATCATTTACCTCCCGATCATCGCGTTGACCGTTACCGATATAAATGTGCGTGTCGTGGATCAGAACGGAAGACTAATCGAATTTCGCGGCGAAGAGATCACGGTTCGTCTGCACGTGCGGCGAAGACGGTAGAAAGGCGCGCGATGCTCGTAGTGAACGGGTCAAATGCGAGAAACGCGCCCGTCGTCGCTGTCGCGTCGCCCCTAGACGCGAAAAAGAGAAAGAAAAAGGGAGGAAGGTTAACCGTCACCAACGCGGCTTTCCTGCGCTCTTTGGGCATCGTCGTACCAAGAACCGTTTCTCCGTAAAAGCGGAATATGCGATATTCTAAGCATCGGCGGGGAGCCGATCTTCGACGATCGTATCGTCAAGATCGAAACTCACACGTACAATCCTTACGCCAATACTACGTTTGGGAATAGCGACGAGATACGAATTCCTATACAACAGCAAGATCTGTACACGTTACCATGTGAAAGTTTTCTATACGTCGAGGGAAAGTTGAGGGTGCGTAAAGTAGCTGAAGGGGGAAGAGTGGTATTGGGCAACAATTGTATCGCGTTTATGTTTGATGAACTTCGATATGAACTCGACGGTATGGAAATTAACCGCAACAGAAACGTTGCAATAACTTCCACGATTAAAAACTATGTCTTTCTAACAACTGAGAAAGGTAAAATCTTGGAGAATGCTTCGTGGAATATGTCGTATAATGCTGTTGAAGCTTACTTCAATTTTTGCGTGCCGCTAAACATACTATAGGGTTTTTGCGAAGATTATAAGCGAGTTGTGATTAACGCTCGTCACGAATTAATTCTGATACGTTCGCGCAACGACAACAATTGCATATTTGGAAATGCTTCGACTGAAGCTGATATCGAATTATTCAAGATACATTGGCGTACCGTTACATTTAGCGCCACCGTGGACGTTCGCGTAGAGTTCGATTGCAAGGAAAACATCCCCTCTAATACCACAGCTTACTGTCTTATCATTCACGATCGAGTGGTGGAGTACAATCCGCTCACCAACGTTGTGCGCAAAATCGTGTAAGCGCGATGATATTCGAAAAAATATGAAGAGAGAATAATAGAGGCGAACACTTCGAGTACCGCTAACAACGACGATGGACGCACCGATCTTTGTCGATCTTCAAGGTTTCGTAGTTAACGAGAGATTCGTCGCGAAAGAAGTAGCCGTGTTAAGAAATGGCGCGGAATTGACGCATCACATCTTTCGCCCACCGATGTCTTGGGATCTGCTAACGAGAGCGGAAAAATCGCGAGTGTGTTGGTTGACATCTAATCATCATCAACTAAAGTGGAACGACGGACACGTGAATTACGGCTCGATGAAAAGACTCGTTCGGGACGCCGTATGCCGAGAATCTAGCCCCGATTCAACGATAAGGATCTACGTCAAAGGTCACGAGAAGAAAAAAAGGCTGATCGAGATCTTAGGAAACGTCGCCGACGATCGCGACGTAGCCGTCTCCGTCGAGACCATCGACGCCGATTACGAGGACATCAAACGTCTGGAGACTCTAAACGCTTCGCGGGCTTTTCGCTGCGGATATCACGCAAAGAATTGCGCATTGGAGAACGGTTGCAAATTGCACGATTGGTGGTTCGAACGACGCGATCATTTGCGTAATATGTGCGATTGATTCTATATTATATTACTTTATATTATATTACTTTATATCTACTCGTTTGTATTATAAATTATATTGAATTATTGTATATTATGCATCATCATATATTATATAGCATATCGAGTCAATTATTTAATCTATAAATTTAATTATATTTTAAGCTTTATATAATGTATCGAATCTATTATCAATTATATAACCTATAAATTTAATTATATATTTTAAACTTTATATATAATGCATCGAGTCAATTATATAATCTATAAATATAATCATTTATTTTAAGCTTTAATAAATGTATTCGTCATACTGTCGCAAAATACGCTATACGAACGAAACGCGTTTTTCCTTTATCGCGGCCGCATATCCTTTTCCGCGATAATAACTCACGCATCTTCTATTTTATACAGATATCCGTCAGAAAGTGTTCGACTATCTAACAGACTAGTGTCATTATAATAAAATAAAAATAAATCTATTTTATTTTAGTATTTTATATTAAACGTGTATTTTTTTTAAATAAATTTTTCTTTATATATTAAACGAACACTAGTTTTATCGCGAGCGCGTATCCTTCCGCGATAAGAGAGCGCCAACGCTTACTACGAAAGGCGCGAAAGAAGGATAGCGCGAGAGCGAGAGGATGTCGAAGAAGGAAAGAGAAGCGAAAAGAATCGACGCTTCGTTTAATATATAGCATTTATTCATAAAAAATCACATTTAACAAATGTGCGCGTGCGATACACGAAGTATATAAGTACGAACAAAAATCAAATTTTATTAGCGTGTAAAGTTACAGCTCGAAGAACGGCTGCGATTCGGGCTCGTAACCCTCCAATCGTACATTCGCCGGCGGTTCATCCTTGTCGACCGTCGACGGTTCGGCCTCGTCCTCCATCGGCTGCGATTTAAGCTCCTCGCCGATTAGCTGCGATTCGGGCTCCTTGTCGATCGGTCGCGATTCGAGCTCCTCGTCGATCGGTGACGCGACGACTCGCCTATCCTCGCGTCCGTGAAGCCTGTCGATCAACTCAGGGACGGCGAAGTCGCGATCGCGAATCTCGAATTGCTCGGAGGCTCGCGCGACGTCGCGTCGGCGAGCGTTGCGCAACGCGCTGTGAACACTTTGCGCCTGCGCGAGCATAGTCCTCGTCTTCGTCACTAGATCGTAGAGCGATTCTCGCGCCGTTCTTATACAGTCCTCTATCTGTTGTCTAAAGTAAAAAAGTAAAAGGGTTATTAAACGATTATAATTTATTATAAAAAGTATTATAAAAAAATCCAATCGAATACTTACATTAAACGCGCGATATCGATATCTCCGTCCAATTGAAAGGTGAGTCTGAACGAATCCGGACTGTTCTCGATAACGCTTCGCGCCTCCTCGCGCAGATCCGAGGCGAGATCTCCCAAAACGTAGGACTTTATCGCGATTAAATCTCCGTTTACATTAATATGATCGGCCGCGTTAATTATCTGCTCGATTCGTTCCATATCGAGCAGTTTGCGACCGATTTTAACTTTTGCTATTTCGCACCTCGCAACTTTGCTCTTCGCCTCGTCACTTAGCTATCTCGCGAGCGAGAATACTTTGACGCTTCTCGAAACGATCTCGCGTTTATAAGGATCGACGCGCGGATGCCGCGGTACGAGCGGAGATAAACGAGTAATAAAAATAGATTATAGAGGAAAATAACAAAGAATAATGCGATGAGAGGGACTCGAGCGCCCGCTAAATAACGTGCATCCCGGATACTCGATGCATGTTTATCGTCGCCGGAAGGGGTACGTTTCTCTAATCGCTCGTCGAGTGTCCTTTTTAGAGGATAAACGAATAATAAAAATAGAAATAATAAAAAAGGAAAACCGCGAGAGGAACTCGAACGTCCGCTAGATGTCGCGCGTCCGGACGCTCGACCGATGTTCGCTCGTCGTCGAAAGGGCGCGTCCCTATAATCGAGGCGGGCCGCGACTCTTCCTCGAACGAATCGTCGACGCATTTCCCCCTCCCCCCACCCGCGTCGAATTCGCCGACGATAAAAATAGACGTCTCACCGAACGCGCGAATCAATCGCGCCCGGCATCTCTCGATAGTTTCCCGCGTCTTTCCCCGCTCCGCTCAATGACTAACGCAAGGACGGTTTTTTTCGTCCTAGCGACGACGCTCGTCGCCGCGACGGCCGCCGCGCCCGTCGACTCGGAGAAGGCCGAGGCGCTCCACTTCCTGCGCGTGTACGGTTTTCTAAAGGACGACGGAGAATCGCTGTCGTCCGATAACGCGACATCTCTGCGTCGCGCGTTGTCGCTGTTTCAGGATTATCAATTATCGGGAAACGACGCGTTAGACGCCGTTACGCTTAGCCTTATGCGCAAATCGCAATGCGGTCTCGCGGACGTTCCCGATCGCGCGTATAGTCCGATCGCTCGAAAATGGCCGAAAACGCGTCTCACGTGGAATTTTCAGGTAGCTAGCGAGGAACTCTCGCGAACGGCCGAAGCGTCATTCGCGTTATGGGCGGTGAATTCGGCGCTAACCTTCACGCGCGACTCGCTGCGAGCCGATATACTGATATCGTATCGAACGGGCACGCACACTTACGCGAATCGCCGGAATATCGGCGTTTGCCTGGCGGCCTTCGACGGTCCCGGGGGAGCCCTAGCTCACGCGTTCTTTCCCTCGGGAATGACCGATTTCGCGTCGGAGGTACACGTTGACGATTCGGAACCGTGGCACGTGTATCTAAATAAAAATCCTCCCAACACGCATCATTTTTTGCAAACGCTGACGCACGAGATTGGCCACGCTTTGGGTCTACAACACAGCATGCGCAACGACTCGATAATGTTCCCGTATATACTCGACATCGAGAATCAATTTCCGGTTAAGCTGAACATAGAGGATATTCTCGCTATACAGAATCTGTACGGGTCTCACGACGACGGAAACTATCCGACGGCGACTCCAGCGACCACCGCGGCGCCTGCTACGACGAGCGTCGCGCCAATCGATCCCGCGCGCGCGGATCTCTGCGCTTTGCGGCGCGTGGACGCCGCGCTGATAATGAATCACCGATTGTACATAGCTAATCGCCGCAATGTGTGGTCGATCGACGTGACCGAGAGACGCTACGGTAGGCCCATGACGCTCACGGATTACGCGGCGTTTCTTCCGGCGAATTTCACGCGCCTATCCGCCGCGTATCGAAGACCCTCGGGCGATCTCGCGCTATTCGCGGACGATTCGATCTACCTCGCAGAATATCCCAGCCTTAAGCTAGAATCGGGTTTGCCGAGATATCTCCACGATATCGGACTTCCCCGAAACGTTAAGATTAACGCTGCGATAAACACGCACACGGGATGAACCTACGCGATCTACGACGACTACAAGGTAGCGGAGATCGACGAGTGTCGCATGATAGTCATTAGACACGCTCCGTTAAAAGATATATTTCCCGGAATACCGCCCGCGATAACGTCGGCCTTTCGATATATCGACGGCAATCTGTATTTCTTCGCCAAACGTCAGTTCTACGCCTTCAACGAATTCACGAATATCATAACTTCGGCGGGTCCTTTCGATCTACACGCGCTCGGTATCGAGTGTCCTACGGATGGGCTGCTAAGACAATTGCGCGATCTCCTCAGTCGCGTCTATCGTCTCGGCGATGCGACCGAGAGAGAGAGGATCGACGAGGAGGACGACTAGAGGGACTCTGCCATCATTAAAAAAAATAGAATATAAGAGAGAACGCGCGCGGAAGGGGAAGAAGCGATCTCTACGCGAGTATATAAAGACTATCCATCAGTTAAGCGCTTCATTGTCGACGAAGAACGCCGAAGCCTACGAACGAGAAAAAACGAGCGATAATGTACGCGACAATGGAGGGGCTACCGCAACAGCAGCACTCGTTCGACGATCGATCGAGGCTAACCGAGCGAGACCGCGAGGATAGCGCGGGATACGCTAAAAAAGCTAAACAGGACTTGGGTAAGACAATGGGTAAGACTATTAAACATTTATTCGAACTAATAATTCGCTAGTGTCGTTTCTCTTATCGCCCGCATCCATTTTCAGACGAGATCGCGACCGGACGCCTAGACGCGACGCGGATGTCTCGATCGCGCGACCGCTCAGAATCTTAGGAAGACGCTACCCATTAACCAAAACCGCGTACAAACATCTCGAAGTCAGCGTTAACGTTAGTCGACCCTCTTTTGTGGAGATCGCCCTTCGAGATTGTCACGGCAAGGAGATCTCGCTAACGCCGGATATGTGGAAGGAACTGCTCGATCTACGATCCACGCTTCTATCCTATTTTCGCTCTGACGAGCGCGATGAGACGCGTCCTCCGGCGCCGATATACATTGAACAGTTGACGCTGCGATTCGCCAAACTCAACAATCTCCGAATACTCCGTCTCGAAACGCCTAAGGTTCGTCTGGCCGTATCGAAGAGCACCGTTCTAACTATATTAAACCTAGAGCTTTGCGTCAACCGCATCGTTACATCTTTAAACGGTTTAACCGCGCACGTGGATAACAAGCTGACTCGTTTCCTCGATATCGCGGCAGGCGCTCACGATTCGGCGTTTATTCCCGCGATGATACGCGATAACGAGAACTTCGACTGCAACGATCTCATCGATTGCGAGCTGCAGGCTCTGCTCTCCGGAGAATCGTGATACGCTTATCCGCATACTCGTATTATCGCATTATTAATATATATCAAATATTGTATTATTAATATATATCAAATATTGTATTATTAATATATTTAAAATGTTGTAAAAGGAAACAATAAAAACTCTCCTCCTCTCGCGCGATAAAACGATCTCTCTTTATTCCACGACCTTTCGACGATTCGCCGTCTCGCTCGAGCGATAAGCGCGCTCGTATCGCCGCTAACCGTTCCTCTCTCCGTTCGACCGCCCTCCGACGATCCTCCGTCTCCCTTGACGCCGGATACCCGGCGTCCGTCCGCGGATCGCGCGCTAGAAGCGACGCGCGTCCCTAAAGAATCGCGCGCTAGAAGCGAGGGATCGCCGTCGCCCCCCTCCCCCCTAAGGAACAAGTCGCGTCAAGGTCGAGTCGCGCCAAGGTCGAGTCGCGCCGGGAGAAACCGCGACCTCGATCGAGCCGAGCGTCATCTCCCGGGCGATCTTGTCGATTCCGTTGGACGTCTAGTAAGGTCGGTTCTAGACCATTTCCATGAACGCGAGAGAGACAGACAGAGAGATAGAGAAGGACGGAGATATGATTAGAAAGAGATAGAGTGATGACCGCGGGGGACGTGGGGGCGGGGGGGGGGAGAGCGGGGGGGGTACGTAGGGCGAGGCGGGAAACGCGACCTCCGATCGAGACGAGCGCCATCTCCCGGGCAATCTTGGCGACTCGTACCCGCTCCCTCCCGTAACGTCACGCGCTCCTCCGACCCCCGCGAGAGATTATAGATAAAGCGAGCCTCGCGAGCGAGACTTCGGAAGTCTTTCATGTTAGCTATTTCGCTTGCTCCTTATTCGTTCTCTCTCTCTCTTTCTTTGTTTGTTCTTTATTGTATTCTTTCATTCCCATTATTATAATCTTTTATTTGTTCGACTTTTATTCTTTCTATTCTTGTTTTCCTACATGATAATAAATTAATTTATTCATCTTTATTTTATAAAGCATAAATAAGATATTGTATATTTTATAAATGAAAAAAGTATTATGCATGTGTGCGTGTGCGTGTGTATTTTTGTATGTGCATGTGTTGTATTTAACTATAGTGAAACGTAATTATGTATTGTATTAACTATATATAGTGAAATAAAAAAAGAAAATAACTTGTATTGTATATCTTATTTATGCTGTATAAAATAAAAATAAATAAATAAATTTATTTATTTTTATGTAGGGAGACGAGAATAGAAAGAATAAAAGTTGAGCAAATAAAAAAATATAATAATGGGAATAAATGAATACAATAATGAACGAGCAGAGAGAGAGAGAGAGAAGCGCGAGTGAACGCATAAGTGAATATGCGAGGAGCATGAAGCTAAGCGATAGGTAGTACATAGCGAGCGAGCGATTAGAAAGAGACAGAGCGTATGATCGAGAGAGAAAAGATACTGCAATAATGTTAGTGCGTACATGTATATTACTCTCACACGCATGAAAGAGACAAAAATAGTACGATTATATCTGTCCTTGTCATGTAAGATTGCAGTTCTGCCTATCGCGACGTCACGCAACTAATCTACTGCTCTGTTTTACTCTTGAGCCTCGATTTCGCACACACACATATGCACGAAATTTTTGCAGACGGTAATCTTTTTTACTAGGCTTCTAAACACGTTTCTAAACGTTCACCTATATTTTTTCATGCATTTCCGAGCGGAGAGGTATCTTATTTTGCACGTACACATTGCAAAACTTTTATATTACATAAGTATTGTTCCGATCTGACGCCAAAAGCCGATAAAAAAACTGTAATTTTTTAGTTTCTTTCTGTTTTTAACATAAACTCGTGAAGTCTCATCTTTGTTTCGATGTGTACTTAAATCGTGGAAAAGGATTTATTATTCTATTCAACTAAAAAAAAGATTTCGGTGTGCAAAATAATAATCGTTTTGGTCGGTAAAACAGACGAACTTTTGGATCCCCTTAAGGATTTCAATTACATTTATTTTTAATATGTATATACAGTGGCGTGCAAAAGTTTCCGGCCAGTGACATTTCGTACTCTAATTTATTAAAAAAAAACCTAATGACTTTTTAACCATTATCAAGTGCGAGTATAACATATAGGAAACAAAATAATATAGTGAAAGAATATTGTTTATGTTCGTGAAAATATTTATTATTATAATTGTTATATTTACATGTGCAAAAGTTTCCGGCCACATTGTACTACGAGAAAAATTATTAGTCCACATATTCTATAATACACTTTAGTTAGTTTAAACTATATTTTAGTGTCAATATTTTGTAGCCATACCCTTTGCAGCAATAACAGCCGCACAACTATGTGGCATCGACTCAATTAGTCGATTAATGCAAGCAGCTGGAATTTTACCCCATTCTTTCTTCAACGATTTGAATAATGTGACTTTATTTGAATATGTATGCTTTCGAACTTGACGATCTAGCGTTTCCCACAGGTGATCAATTGGGTTCAAGTCCGGTGATTGAGATGGCCAGCTTAAAACTCTCACATTTGAAGCAGAAAACCACTGTTTTAATAACTTTGATGTGTGTTTGGGGTCATTATCCTGCTGAAATATCCAATCCCGCGGCATTGTTTCTTCAGCATATGTTAACAAATTTTTTTCTAAAATGTCCTTGTAAATAGCAGCGTTCATATTTCCGTTGATCTCGACTAATGGACCGACTCCTTGTGCAGAAAAAACTCCCCAAACCATCACACTTCCTCCACCGTGCTTTACAGTAGGAATTTGGTACCGAACGTCATTTCTGGTACCAATAGGACGTCGTACATGTTGTCTACCATCGCTTCCAAAAAGATTAAATTTAGATTCGTCTGAGAAAGCTACTTTTTTCCTATCTTCGACTGTCCAATTTTGGTGATCTTTGGCAAACTGTAATCGGGCCTTCTTATTCTTTTTACTGATTAATAGTTTTTTAATACCTATACGGCCAAAAAGTCCCACATCATGTAGTCTTCGTGTCACAGTATTACGGCTAACATTGGCAAGGTTTTCATCCTGTATGTCGCGTGCAATTTCGGCAGCAGTTTTCTTGACATCCGCAGTTGATTTGCGTTTAATGATACGATCTACTTTTTTAGATGTTTTTTGTGGCCTTCCACTTCGCGGACGATCTTTTAAACCATATCCAGCATGGTACTTAACAATAATATCATTCACGGTTGATTTACCTATCGATAATAGTGAAGCAATCTCACGAGAAGACTTTCCTTCTTCTGAAAATTTAATTACTCTCTCACGAATTTGGATTTGCGTATACCGAGCCATGTTTATGCTTCGACGATTTTCTATGAACTAAGTATAAACATTCAACACGAAACTATTCATAAACAACTCTTTGAAGTCCTATTGCGGGTCAAATATATTATGTGGCCGGAAACTTTTGCACATGTAAATATAACAATTATAACTATAAATACTTTCACGAACATAAACAATATTCTTTCACTATATTATTTTGTTTCCTATATGTTATACTCGCACCTAATAATGATTAAAATTTCATTAGGCTTTTTTTTTAATAAATTAGAGTACAAAATGTCACTGGCCGGTAACTTTTGCACGCCACTGTATATATATATATATTGAGAAAGAGGGGAAATAGAACGATACGGAGGGAATTGTTATAGAAGTAGAGGGAGAAGATTTTCCTTCAGGGCCTGGCAGCTAAGTATGAATGCCAATCATGATATTACACCAGGATCCTGGCTGATCACACCTAGGGACCCGTAAAAGGGGTAGGATTGCTTAAGTCTAACAATAAGCATGAATGCCAATCTTGACAGTGTTCAAGATCCTGGCTAATCAAGCTTACGGACTCGCAAAGGAGAAAAGATTGATCGAGTCTAACAATAAGGATGAATGCCAATCTTGACAGTGTTCGAGATCCTGGCTAAGCAAGTTTACGGACTCGCAAAGGAGAAAGGATTGCTCGAGTCTAACAATAAGGATGAATGCCAATCTTGACAGTGTTCGAGATCCTGGCTAATCAAGCTTACGGACTCGCAAAGGAGAAAGGATTGCTCGAGTCTAACAATAAGGATGAATGCCAATCTTGACAGTGTTTGAGATCCTGGCTAATCAAGCTTACGGACTCGCAAAGGAGAAAGGATTGCTCAAGTCTAACAATAAGGATGAATGCCAATCTTGACAGTGTTCAAGATACTGGCTAATCAAGTTTACGGACTCGCAAAGGAGAAGGTTCAAAGAAGAGGAAATATAAAATATTTAATAACCATAATTTAATTTAATAATAATACTAATAAATGTGTGTGCTTGGATATTACTTGAAAATTTGAATTTAATAACAAACTTCAACTTTTTTAATAACAAATTTCAACTAAATCTTTATTTCGCGATTTATCATGTACATTTTGACTAATGTCGATTATTGCATTTTTGTCGTCTAGAGATGATGTCAAATCCCGGGTGTATCGCAAAAGTTTCAAATTACATGCAGTTGTCCAAGTATGTTAGTGCAATGTAATCTTGAAATTTATCCTTATATTTCACGATTTTGTACATTCTGGACTTTGACACCTAGAGGAGGTAATGTCATCGCGATGCAGGCATACATCGGAGCTTGAAAAATTTATATTACGCTGCATATTCGGCTAAATCTCACATCTGGAGGTGATGTCATCTCAGCCCTGATGCTTTGCAAAAGTTTTAAATTACTTGCAGTTGTATATTAGCACAATTTAAGAGGATGCCGGATACCGACAGAATGCGAATATTAGTAGGATTGCAAAATATTTTTGTTGATTATAGATATCAACAAATCCTTTTCCATAATTAAAGTATACATAATAACGGAGTGCGGGGTTTATGATTTCATATGAAAAGTGAAAAAAAATTAAAAAATTACAGTTTTGTTATCGGCTTCTGCCGTCAACATTTACTTAATATAAAAAACCTGCAACCTGCACGTGCCTAACAAGTGAACTCCGCACTCGGCATTTTATCAAAGAGTATTAGTGAACTTCGAGAAGTGAGTTTAGAAGCTTTATAAAAAAGATTTTACTATGCAACATTTTGCACACCGAAATGTTTCTTACTAGGCTTTCAAATACATTTTCAAACGTTCACTTACATTCCTTCATGCATTTCCGAGTGGAGAGGTATCCTATTTTGCACGTACACACCGCAAAACCCTTATATTAAGCAAATATATAATTATTATGGCCGGTAAAACAGGACGGTCCGGCATCCTCTTAACCTTGGCGATTATTCTTATATTTCGCAGTTTTGACATGTGTGTTTCGGATTCTGATATATGGGGATGATATTATTGCGAAGCAACTGCACATCGCCGCTTGAAAAATCTATGTTACATTGCATTTTTTGTGCATTCAGCTAAATCTCCACCTGGGGGTGATGTCATCGCGAAGCAGCCATATATCGGCGCTTGAATAGAAGAATTTAAAAAGTATCGCGTCAGCAATAATCCCCACCACATTGCAATTTTGCTACGCCAATACTGTTCAAAAATGCCGCGCAAATCCTTTGAGGATCGCGGCGGCAGCGATCCACCAATTTCAATTTCCGCGATGAGTGGCGCTAGATCAGCTTCCTCTTGTACTCTCTCTTGTTCCAGCTCTCTTTTGTTCATAATTGTGTTGTTGACATCATGTTTATCAAAACCGTCATAAGTTATATAATTATTTATTATAGTTAAAACGATCTGTAATTGTGTATTTGAGCCTACGCAACATCTCAACATCTTTTTAAGAATCTCTCATAAATTTTGGAAAACTGTCGATATCAACCAATTTGATGGATTTTATTGGAAACAAATCGACAACGAAGATCATAACCATTGTCATGGGATCATAGCAATTTTCGCAAGTATTGTTTCTCTCTTGAGGCGAGCACAGAGACTTCCGGTTGGATTTTAATTTTCGTTCTCAGATCTGAGATAATTTTCTGATCCTTCAGGCCCTGGAAATTTCTCTAGCCTGAGGATCTATCTGACGAACATTCCGGAAGCTCTCTATAGTTTTTGCCGTGATCTCAAAGATTATTCATTAAGAATTTTACAGCTAAAATAACAAACCAGAGGTTCATTGTATATTCTTTCATTCTAAGGTTTCTGTTCTTTCTAACCTTGGAATTGGTTTGTTGATAATTTTCATTTTCATTTATTCTTAAACTGTTATTTATAAATAAGTCTCTTGTGAATTTTAATCATATAATAGCTTTAACAATGTATTGAAAAAGCATGTAGTTTATACCTTATAATAATTTTAAGTCTTTTATGTTTATTTTAAAGAGTTCGTTTTGTAATCGTCTTCATTATTCTACCTGTTTTAACTAAATGTAATACTTTTCAAACTTATTGTTTGTGTTTCTTTATATATACTAATTAGATTTCTGTTTCTTTTCTTTTTTTCTTTCTTGTTTTCGTTTAATTTACCCTATTGTCGCTCACCTAACTTTCCTTCCTTATAAAATTATACTGATTTTATACAAATACATATTTTAAATATTTTTAATACGCTCAGTATTGCATCGACCACTTGTGTGAAAGGTTCATATCAAAATGTATTCTATTGAAGGAAGTCGTGTGAATTATTATGTTCCGATTCAAGACGAAGAAACTTCACCGTGTAAGAAAAAGAAATGTAACAAGTAAGTTTTAATTAACTTAATTTTATAGAATTTTATACTTTTTAAATATTTTTCTAAATAATATTTTATTACTCCCTAGCATTTCATCCGAGCCTCGTCGTGCGGTTTGTATACTTGGAAGAAGATACGCCTTAACCCCGACATTTTATAAATATTTGGACATTGGAATAAACGTTGGAGCTGTATCTTGTGTGGAATTGGTTCTTGGTGACAATCGAGGCAATCAAATAATATTGCCTTTTGAAACGTGGAAATCGTTGATGCAGAAATGTGCGGACATTGAACGACTTCTACAACGACTAAAATTCCATTGCGGATTCGAGATTTAAGATTCGAAGTGGTTTAAAATGTCTGAATAAAAAATTATAAAACTGGTATTATCCAATAAGGTAATTATTCAGAATCACGGCTCCACCTGCAACTGGGCTGCAAATTTTTTTACGGACTTTTTATGTTTAGAAAGAAATATAAATAACCATTTTTAGTTGGGGGAGGCTCAAAAAAAAGTTACAGACCAAAAAAGGGTAATTATGGTAATTATTTCGAATAAGGCTATTTCTGAATTTTGACAAATATGATCGGATCTCTCGGTAAAACTCTTTGTAGTGACTTCAACAGTGATAATCAGTTGGGGAAGCACGTCCCCCATCACCCCCCCCCCCCAAAAAAAAAACCGAAAGACCCCAAAAATTACCAAAGCAAAGCAAGGTCCACCCCACAACCCAAACCAAATTTTAGTTTTAAATCAGAAATAGGTTTGGGTTAGGTTATATCTTCCGGAAATGGAGCCCCCCGTAGGGGGGGGGGGGCGGAACCCACTGTGTCCACGCATATAGTTTACAAAGCAAAGCGAGGTCCACCCCACAATTGTTGTGTGGATGGGAAAGTGTATGCGTGGACGCAGTGGGTTCCGCCCCCTCTACGGGGGGGCTCCACTTCCGGAAGATATAACCTAACCCAAACCTATTTCTGATTTAAAAATAAAATTTGGTTTGGGTTGTGGGGTGAACTTTATAGTACATAATTACCTAATTTTCGGTAATTTTGGGGGTTTTTCGTTTTTTGGGGAATGGGGGTGATGAGGGACGGGCTCCCCCGACTGATTATCACTGTTGGAGTCACAACAAAAAGTTTTACCGAGAGATCCGATCATTTTTGTCAAAATTCAAAAATAGCCTTATTCGAAATAATTACCATAATTACCCTTTTTTGGTCTATAACATTTTTTTGGGCCTCCCCCAACTAAAAATGGTTATTTATATTTCTTTCTAAACATAAAAAGTCCGTAAAAAAATTTGCAGCCCATTTGCAGGTGGAGCCGTGATTCTGAATAATTACCTCCAATAATTCTTCATATATGAAACCACCAACTCTATTATATTTATTCGATTTAAAAAAATGTATAGATCATATGTATTATTGGCTGTATGAAAATACACATATTGTTAATGAAAAATTCGAACTATTTGTAAACATTTTACAACGTAAAAATATCGCTAATGTGTGATGCTACAAAAGCGATATACGAAAGTGATATGTTCGATTCTTTTAATCGCTCATAGATTGCGAGTTATTAACATGTGTTCTAACATTCTTCACGATGCTTGTAATAAATATGTTATTTTACTATTTATCTGAAAATTTAATTATTTCCCCCATCCTTTATGTATGAATGAAAATGGCGTAATGTATATGCATAATCAGCAAAACTTAAAACTTTTTCTCAACACACTGCTAAAGATGTAGAAAAATGTCACTCACAAAATTGATGAACAACATTTGTTATTAATATTATTAAAAAAGTGTCAATTATTTCTGCGCCTCCACCATATTTCCTCGCGCTATCTCTCTCCAACACCTACGCGAACGCCTCGTGCTATCCTTGTCACACCGCCTTGCGAACGTTATACCTCGCGCTATCCCTCTCATATCCACCGTCTTACGAATGCTATCCTTGTCTCACACCGCCTTACAAATGTTATCCTTCTTCCACGTCCATACGAACGCCTCGCGCTATCCTTATCGCACCCCCTTGCGTACCTAGCGTCATCTCTGTCGCACACATTGCGAATGCCTCTCGCTATTCTTCTCCCACGCTCATACGGACGTCGCACCTTCGCGTTCCTCTCCCCGCGGACCACTCACCTACCGGTCGCGCCGCGATTTTCCTCTTTCCCGCGGACTCCTCGCCTATTGGTTGCGCCGCGGTCCCCCTCTTCCCCGCGGACTCCTCGCCTACCGGTCGCGCCGCGCTTCTCCTCCGCGTGACATCATACCCCCCCGCGCCGGTTTCCTCCTCAGAGGACCTGAGTTAGAACCGGCCTTACGTCACTATTTCAGTTTTATATTTTACACACACACACGCACAAATATTGAATAAATTATTATTATTATTAAAAAATGTCAATTATTTCTGCGCTTTCTTTCCTATTCGCAAACGCATCGCGCTATCCGTGTCGCACCGCCTTACGAATGATATCCTTCTCCCACGTCCATGCGAACACTTCGTGCTATTCTTTTCCCATGTGCACACAGACCATTAGCGCTATCCTTCTCCCATTCATCGTCTTGCGAACGCTGTACTTCGCATCATCCTTGTCTTATGCTCATATGGACATCGTATCTTCGCGTTCGTCTTTCCGCGAACTCCTCGTCTACCATCGCGGTGCGGTCTCCCGCGTGACGTCATACCCCCCGCGCCGGATACCCCGCCACGCACCACCCCTCAGAAGACCAGGGTTAGAACTCTCTTTATATCACTACTATACAGGGTGTCCCAGCTAACTTGACCACCTTGAATATGTTGTGCCTCCGTGGAGGTACAGAGATTTTGTTGAGATCGTTGGCCAATTGGAACTTAAGAGCTCAGGGTCGCACAGGGTCTTCTCGCCGTTTTCATTAAATATGTAATCGTGTTAGAATAAAAGTCGTTTATTCAGATACATTAGCTTTAAATCTTCTTTTCTTTCTCGCACTTCAACTCGACTTATCGCGGTATAGAGTTGCTTCGCGTGCCTGATATCGCGGCTGCCGTCGCGAGATCAGCTGGGACGTTCGTTATTATTAAAACGATTACAATTGTCCGTCTCGTACTTTTATTAAGTTCGACGGTACGGTATAGTTTTATAATTTTATCTGCTTCGTGTGATTTTATGATTAGGACTGCCTCGCGCTCGTTCGAGGTGGGTAGTTTTATCACCTCCTGTTCGATTAGTTTTCGGAGGGGTTAGCTTAGCGACATAGGTGGTCGTGTCGCTCGATTTCGTATGGAAAAAATCCGGATGCAGGCTACGTAAATTCTTTGCTTGCATTTCCGGCGCGTCGTTCTTCAAGTCTCGCGATCGCGTGGCCTCCGCGCGTGGCTTGTTTTGTCAGCGATTGCGCTCGTAACTTTATACGTTTTCCTCGGCTTCGAGTTATAGTCGGAAGATGTTAAATAATATTTAATAATTAATAATTATACTAATTTGGTTATAGCCGTTTTGGGCTATAACATTCCTCCCCCGTTGAAAAAAGAAAAACGGGGGTACAACGTTTTTCTTTAGTTATACCCTTTCTTATTCTAACGAATACATTATTTTTCCCGTATATAATATTTGATATAATTGTTCCTTACTATCTAAAATCGCGTACTTAGACTACGCTTTAGTATAGGTCTTGGGAGTCCGTAAGATATACGTGGTTCTTCATCGTATATCCTGACTGATGGTCGCTTCCTCTTTTTATTTTTTATAATTATATATGTCACAATGGGTATTATAATTATAGTTATGATTCCGCTTGTCGCCATTGGGTAAACAAATTGTTTTTGAACAAAGACGTTTTGTTCGTTGTCTTGTAGATTATTATTTAATTCTTCTAGTTTACTTTTTAATTTTGTTAGTTCTGTTCGGTGTAGCGTTACATTTTCTAGTGTGTCGTTATCATGCGTCTTGTATGTCTGTCAAAACGTGATATTTATTTCTGGTAGGTAAGTTTTTGTATCTGTTTTGTATATTGTTTTTATTGACTGTATCGTCATATCTATTGTCGTTAATTTACATTTTCCTTTTAATATAATTTTTTCTGTATTTTTAATTATTCTTTTGTGTTCGTGTCGATTATCGCATTGTATCGTTATCTGTTGGTCGGCCGCGGTTGCTTATAACCAAATGTGCGGCTGTCATAGTGTTATCCAGATCGCATCTTTCGAGCTTATTAATTGTGTGTATACAATTGTGTTGTGATAGTGTATACATTTGCATGGTGCGTTTTGATTCATGCGATATATCGGTATCGTATTTTCACACGTATATTTGGAATTTATTTCTATACAATTTTTTAAATCGCTTTCCGTTATTCTAAGATAAGTTAATTTTTCCTTATCTATTGCAATTATTTTATTATTTATTTCGGTTACAGTAAATATGTTATTATTTATACGGTACGGGAAATGTAATTACATTTATAATATCGTAACTCGGTTGTGTAATTAATGGGAATAGTAATATGGTATAAATATTTCTTTTATCGTAAAACGCGCTTATTTTAGTAGATTCTTCTATCGCTAGCCGATCTTCCGCGTGAACTTTAAACGGGAAGTACATTCCTTGTTGTAATTGTTGCGTCGCTTCTTTTAAATGTATAATAATCGTTTCTATCGGCTTTAATTTCGGATGCATTGCTCCTTTGCGTATATATGTCAAATATTCGATTGTATTTTCCGCGTCGCGTATTAACTCTGTTATAACCGCGATGATTATTATAAAATGTTCATTTATTTCGGCGCGTTCAGTATATACCGTTACTCGTTTTTGTAAAAGTTTTTCATTTCGATCTATTATATTTTCTAATTTTTCAATATGCGCTATAGTATTATTTACTACTTTTATTTGCATTCGGACTACGTATTGTAGCGTTTGTTGCTTATTTTCTAATAAATTTAATTGTTCATTAATGTGCTTTTCATCGTTCGCGTCCATTGTTCCGAACAATGTTTTCGCTATCGAGCCTATTCCGTCTATGAGTCCTCTGCGTCTGTTAGTCGGTGGTTTATATATTGTCTGAATTTGTGTCATTATGTTTTTAAGATATTTTGCTTCTCGTTTCGCTATAATGTCAAGATTATTGCATGCGTCTCGATGGTAGTGATTTTGTAATCTCATTGTATCGCACATCGTCTCTGTTTGTTGCAAATACTTTAATATTTGTTCGTATCTGTCGTTTAATATTGTTAGATTTAATTTGATTATTAATTTCCATGTTCCCTTGACGTAGTATAGCTGTCCAATTCTTTCAAAGTATAGGCCCGGATTATGTTGAAATTCTTGAATTTCATACGGTGAGTCCGTTTCATATAACTCCGTGAGACCCTCGGACCGTCGACTGTTCCAGCTGACGAGCATCCTGTAATATTATATACTTTAGTTTTATTTCTCGCGATGATATCCCGCGAGTGTCATTGTTATCGATCTGAGATGATTTTTCTGCATACTTTTCGACGGATCATTTCGTTCAGTGTTCAGTCTCCTATCGACATTCGTACGGTGACATACTCAGCGATCATGGAGTCTTATCATTTTTGCTTCTGGTGTTTGGAGTCTGTGTCCAACCCGTCTGATTTAGTATGCAGAGCGTGCAATGATTTTACTTTGTGCGGGCCTGCTTTGTCACGCGATCCGTTCGAGCGGGCTTGTGAGGCCGTATCCCGTGTAGAAAATTTTTAAGGATTTCCCTAGAAAACTAAAGGCCCCGATAAGTACATATTACGGATACCCTAAAAACCGTTGCCTTACTATTACCTGATTTGAGCCTTATTAGAGTTTTATGAGGACACCTTAACTGCATATATACATATTTTAATAGGGCCAACTTACTAGGATCCAAAAAGGATTTTTTAAGGATACAATATTTGAGAAAAATAAGGATTTAATAATGTCTGCTTAACAGGGCCTCAAAAGGAATTGTTAAGAATACTTTAATTAGATTATAAGACCTTCGTACTAAAACCTTAGAGGAATTTCTCGAAGATACTGTATTTTTAAAAAACATTCATTAGTTCCCACTTAGTAAGATCTTTAAAGTATTTTTTAAAATTGCTTTAGTTTGAAAACTCAAGGTTTTAATAAGATCAAGGAACTATAAGACGCTGAAACAATTTATTATAGAAATATGGTTCTAATTTTACATTACATAATATAGAAAATTATAGAGAATCAATTTATATAAATAAAAAATGAAATATAATAAACGATATTAACCATATATAATAATTTCTAAAAAATATTTTTTCTTAATAAGTAAACCTTACAATATTCTTAAATTTGCGAATGAAGTAGGGGCATAACAAAGATACTATTTTGTTTATGTAAATCGAAGGAAAGTTGTAGTCTAACTAATTTATGTGACACATGTATTAAAAGATATTTAGCAATATTATCACATTCTAAAGGAATTTGCCACGTTTTCAACAAGTTTGATTTACATGGATATATATAAAATAGTTTCTTTTTTTTCCAAATTTCTCCTTCGATTATTATATTCGAAAGGGAATCATCATCCTTATCGCAATATATTGATTTAATTTTCATGATAATATCATTATTTAAAAGTACCATGTTATCTCCTCTTTTTGTTGCGATTGTCATAAGATTCCATCGTATTTGTTTTATATAAATCCTACAACCTCGAACTACTTCTTTTTAAATCTTATTGGAGGTAACCGATATCTCTTTATTTACAACCATGTCTTTCTCATGTAATCTGCGACATATTTGTGATAATGGCTTATTAGGAGTACGAAGAGTACGTTTAATTTCATCAAGAACATTTTCGAAGGGAAAGCAACTTATCCTACTTAAACAACAATTAAAATTTTTTGCATCATCAGCCACATGTAACAAGTTGTGCATATTTATTACTTGAATTTTGGGTTCATATAAATGAGGTAATGCGAGAACAAATTTTTCTAAATATTTTTTTGCAATGGTATTATATGTTAGTGCAAGTTTATCACTACAGAGAATTCTGCATGCGACATGAAGTAATAAAAAATGATGGTATAACTTTAGTGGAAGTATATTTTTTAAGACAATAGGGCCACAATAAAGTAAAAAGAAACGGAATTCCGTTGCTTTCCATTTCAAGTAAACAAATATTGATCTTGGCTTCCGTTGGAATTCAATAGGCATATGCGTGTTAAAGAACAAAAGTCTCTATGAAATTTTAATTTTTTGCCATCGACTTAATCTGTTTTTCAATGAGCCTTTCATCCAAAGATCGATTAATTTTTTCATTACTCCATTAAAAAACACATGCATGTGATCTAATACGAATATTTTTGTGAAATCTATTTCTGGAATTACGTTAATCTAAGTCGAAATATTAACATGATGTTCAGGATCTTCTTGCATAAAAAATGATTCTTTTGTACGCATTGGATAACTTATAGATAAATTATTTTCCATCTTTTATCTACTCTAAGTAATTCTCCAGGAATTGTACAACGTTCACAGGCATTGTATCTACCGTGACCTTTGGTACATTTTAAAAATGCTCGAGCTGGTGTATCTGAAATATAAATGCCATTAATTCAACTTTATATGTGTTTTTTCCAATTAAAATTTCATGTTTTTGTAATATGTTAATTTCTTTTATAAATGGTTCAAGATATTTTTCGAGAAATTTTGGTTTACTTTTTCCATAATAAAGAGCAATGATAAATGGTCTGTACACGTCTAACCGATAATATGTCTTGCAAAGAATTGCCCAAACAGATTTACTTCCAGATACAGATAAAGGCATTCCATCTACATTGATTAAGAGTCTAATAGCATCATCTTGATAAAATTCTTCGTTAATAATTTTTTGCAGTTTTTCTGTTATACTAAAATATACGAATTGTCCATTTGGATTTATCGGATCGTTGTCTTCCATATCTATTATTTCATAATTAGCTGTAGATGTTTCAAGAAATGTTTTCGCTGATTTGGGTAAATCATTTATTAATTCCTTTCTTAGTATAACTAATAGTTTATCAAGATGATTGTGTTGAATGTTACATTCAATAGCCCAGGAACGCAATTCTTCAATTATGCAATATTTTCCAGCGTCTAATGATTTTGCATCCATTGTTTCTGTATCCGCATTCTCTCCCTTTATTAATATTTTTGAATGAGCTTCGTGAATATCATGTATAATTATATTTTCTTCTAAAAAATTATCCATATTTTGGTTATCTTCCGGTGCCATGATAAAAGAATTGTTTGTTTCTGAAATAATTTTATTTCTTAATTTATAGATATGTTCATTTTTGTTAATTTATTATTATTTATTAATTTTTTATCTATTTATTATACTTTATTAATTTTAATTTTTATTAATTTATTATTCTTATAGATTTGACTTATCTCTTATGTTTATTTTTAATTTTTGTTTACCACTTTACACTCTGATGTTTTCCTAGTTTTTCTTATCATATTTTTATTTTTTGATCTTTATTATTGTCACGCCATATGTTATTTATTCTTTTCTTCACCTTATTGTTCATGATCGATGTCATTACTCATTTCAATAGCTAGTGAGTCGGTCTCCTACATTTACACAATAGTTTTAATTACTTCTATTTTATATATTTGCACAACATGTGGAACGCCGTTTATAGTTGTAAGTTGCATCATTGTTTTCTAGTTTGTAATTTTGCGCGATTCTCTCACATCTGTTTCTTTCTTTCTTATTCGATTCACAGGTACATTACGTATAGATATGAGTTTTATAAATCGGACTCTGATTTTCGGCATAACAACCGCTAAGTTAGTTACCTTCACAACGACATGAAAGAATTACCAACGTTCATGAAGATGTGAGAGACCTCCGGTTCTCTTTTTTTATTTTTAATTTCCATTTTTAATTTTAATTCATGTATGATTTTGTATGACGAATTTTATAACCATGCGACGTTAAATTTATGTTTGTTAGTCTAATTTGCGCTGAAGATGACCCAAATAAAGGGTCGAAACGTTCGAAATTTATATTAGTATTAACTTATCACTAATAATAAACAGTTTGCGCACCATGTACCGCGCTTGGCTCTAAATGCTCTTTTCTATTATATTTATTAAATAATGTAATTCCCATTATTATTAATGATTTCTTGCCAGCGTGAGGGCAATTTGTATATCTCATTTTCGAAAAATGTTTTATCTTTTGATGCGAAAAATTGAACCAGTGCTTGTTTGATATCTTCTTCATTTTTGAATTTTTTTGCCCCTCAAAAAATTTTGTAAGGACAAAAACAAGTGATAGTCGGAGGGTGCTAAGTCCGGGGAATATGGTGGATGCGACAGAATTTCCCAGCCTAGTTCTGCAATTTTTTGACGAGTCCCCAAAGCAGCATGTGGCCTGGCATTATCATGATGCAGTATGATGTTCTTCCTATTGAACATCGCCGGCCTCTTTTCTTGGACTGCTGTATTTAAATTATCCAGTCGCTGACAATACTTCTCCGAATAATGGCAATCACATTATTTAATAAAGTTTATTGACGGTAATAAAAATTTGTATTTTATTTTATTTCAAAAACGGACAGAACTTTCCGTTTTATTTATCCAAGAATTGTGCGACTCGTCCATTCCCAGCCATTTCACATAAACGAAAAATGTGCTTGTTTGAATATCTTCTTCAGTGCTTGTTTTGATACATCTTTTTTGAATTTTTTGCCCCTCAAAAAATTTTGTAAGGACAAAAAACAAGTGATAGTGTTGCCTCTTCGACGCAGCACCTTTTCCACAAGATACACGTCGGGATCGTCGACGCGCAGCGACTCGTGCTCGTAGAATCCTCCGGCGATCGGTTCGCCGCGCGAATCCTTCAGCAGATACGTTACGGGATTAGTCCGTTGTATCTTGGTTATTTGAAAAATCTCGGTGGTCCAGTTAGGTGTGAAGCCTTTCTCGAAGATCGTCTTAAACTTGCTGACGCGTACCGGATCGGCTACTTTGAATTTCGCCGGAGCCGCGATTTTTATATTGCTGTATACCGTATTTAAAAGTTTATCGGCGATCGCTGGAGTCACGTCGACGGGTCTCATACCTATAGTGCGATGTTTTCGCGCGTTGTACTCCTCGACGAGTCGAGGTAATTCGTCGATCCACTTGTACGTTCCGCTCAGCGTGAAATACTTCCACATAGAATTTTTGAGCGTGCGATTGAATCGTTCGACGATCGACGCCTTCATCACCGAGTACGTCGAGTAATGATTCACTTCGCGCTTTTCCGCGAATTTTCGCACCTCGGCGTTGTAGAATTCCTTTCCTTTGTCGGTCTGCAGATTTTTCGGACACCGCTTAGAGTCTCGCACTATCTTGGATAACGCTCGGGTAACCTCGTTCGCGCTCTTGCTTTTAAGCGGTACGGCCCAAGCGTATTTGCTTAACGCGTCGATAACGGTGAGTATGTAGTTGTGGCCTTTGTTGAGTCTCGCGTAAGGACGCATCTCGACCACATCCGCCTGCCACAGGTCGTCGTACCCGCGTATCGCGACGCGACGACGCGGAAAGTTTCTTCTCGCGGGCGCGTGCAATTCCTCGACTAGTCTTCGTTTTTCGGCGCTCATAATTCTCTTCTCTTTCTCTCAAGGATGACGTTGGGCGGGATCTCTCTCTCGAGCGGCTCGCCGCTCCGAGCGTCGTCGCCGGTCTCGCGAATCTTCGCTAGTTCCCTCACTCTCCCCGATAGCTCGTCCGCGTCTCTCTTTAATCGCGATGTTGAATTTTCCAATTCTCGTATTTTCGCCGCGGAATTCGCCGCGACGCGCGATTTTTGGGTTAGTTCCTGTATTATTTTACCCTGATTGAACAGTATTTTACGGTCGCTTGCGCTTTTCGTCGAAGACTCCACCGCGTTGAGCGATATCGTATTTTTTTGCGGCATCGATCCGATCGCTTAAAGCGTTGATCCGTTTATCCAAAGCATCGATCCGTTTACCTAGAGCGTTAGCGTTCGATTCTGTTCTCGAAACGGAATTTTCCACGGCGTCTATCCGTTTACTCAGAACGTCGTCGCGCGCTTCGATCTTGGAAACAAAACTCTCCGCGGCGTCTATTCGTTTACCCAGAGCGTTATCGAGCTGGGTGAGTCTCGTGAATAGTAGAATGACGCCTTTCCCTGCCTCGTCCGCGTCTTTTCTCAATTGCGACGTGATTCCTTCAACGTAGCTTTTGCTCGTCGCGTCGGCGTCCTCCTCCGGCTTAGCCAGGCGTTTTATCTTGCGCTCTCTCGCGTCGTACTCGACGGAAGAGCTTAGACATAGCGCGTTATCGCGCACGTAATTTCGCAGAGACTCGATAGCCGGACGTAGTCTTCCGGTTCTCGCGTCGTAGCCGCGGTTTTTTAGAGGCGTACCGAATTTGCTCACGGACATCGCGAATCCCGCGTACGACTGCGACGATCGTCGATGCGACGGTTCGATTTATACGATCGCTCCCGTTTCGCGAAGCTCCTCGATTATCGATAGAATCTCGTTTTCGTGAGCGTTGTTGCCGGCTCGACGCGAAGCGTCCAGCAATCGCAGACGATCCACTAATTCGTTCAGATCGTCCCAATGAACGTAATCGATTCTATCGTCCGTGACTCGCATGGTCGACGGTACGCGACTCGCGCCCATCTTTTTCGCGCCGCTGCCGTGGATAAGCGGAGCGATAACGAACTTGTATTTGTATCCCTTATTTCCTAAAACAGATTTTCTAGCGTCATGGTCGCGTTTATGAGCGTTCGTTGTTAACAATATACTTTTGTATGTTAATTTATCCTTTTCCGTGTACATGAGACTATCAGGATTTTTCATAAAGATCAATTCGTACAAACCGGGGGTACCGATGTATTTAATTTCATCTATAAGTATGGAGTCATCCGCGTCTACATCGAATCGCCTATTGCCGAGCATCGCGCCTTTCGCGCTAATGTACACTCCGTAAACGTGATCGATCTCATTCGGCGCTTCTCCGCCGAGAAGAGCCCCCATGTATTTTCGTCCCAACGGTCCTAGCCGACCGTGCGACATTTCGCGATCTTGAGAAGTTCGCGAAGTTCGCCTAACGGGCATTTCGAACGTCGAGGGCGACTCGAGATTCTCGGGTTCGAACGCTTCCTCTTCAGTTTCGTCCCGCGCGAATGGATCTCTCTCGATAGGATACTCGTTTAACGGAGTAGAAACGGCGTCTAATCGTCGTCGCGCTCGTATTCGTTTCACTTTAGGTTTTTTTCCAAGCGGGAGTCAACTCTTCCTCCTTCCATTTTTCCTCGACGCTCGTCGTTACGGGCGAGGCGTCGATCGCGTCTCGCTTTATCGTCTCGCGTTTAATCTCGTCTCGCTCGATCTCGTCTCGCTCGGCGCGTTCGGCGATGCGCCGCAGCGGTTCGACGATCGGCTTGAAACGGCTCTCCATCGCGATCTCGTTCTCCATTTTGCCGGTCTTTAACGCTCTGTGTTTTTTACGAATCGATGCGCGCGTCTTAGCGATCTCTTTCGCCGTCTTCTCTCGTTCGCCGATATCCGTCGCAGCCATCGTGATTAACGAATCGATTCTTCTCGCTCGCGGGAGGGAGAGCGATCGACGCGTTCGACGTATTCGCGACGACTGATCGCTCTACGGTACGGCGAAGTCGTTAAACCCTCGTCTGTATCTGCCGGCGCGAAGCGCGCTATCTTTGTCGATCACTAGGAAACCATACCTGTATCGCCAACACGCGCGACATAGCGCGTGAAAATTCTCATACGACATATCCGTGTTCACGTGATCGTTGTATGCGTGACGCAAATTAGTACCATCTTGTTTAAAAAAAATCAACAGATTCGCGTTATCTCGAATCAAGTGCTTTGGTATTTTAGCGTACGTTTGGCACAGATAGAAGCAATCGACGTTCGAGTGTCGACCCATAGCGAAGTACTCTCTAATAGTATCCTGTTTGTCGCACGCTACGTCGTCGAATACGAATATAGAATTCGGGAGCGCTTCGCTAGGCGAAATAACGTCAGAGTTATCGGAAAATGTGAAATAACCTATATCTTCCATCGGTGTCAATAAATTCTCTAAATACTGATATTTAGGCTGCTGCAACGAACTCGAGTAAACGTAAACGTTCTCGAAGCGTACGCCGTGCAGGCTCTCCAATAAACTTATCAGCGCGTTCGTTTTTCCGCAACTAGAGGGACCGCAAATGAGGCAGCGAATAGCGCTCGGTAATAGACGCGCGTGTTTCGTGTCTGCGCGCTTCCTCCGACGGTCGCGCCCTACCGTCGAGGTTCGTCACCCCTTATCGCGATCGGCTCGGCTGCCGCACGAAGCGCATTCCTCTCGCCGCGCGCGTGCGCGGTACACTCGCGCGAGGCAGGGCGAGATCTTTTTATTTATATACGAATAGATCGCCGTCGATCGCGCAGTAGCGAATCGCGCGCGGTGAATCGAGATGTTTATCCTACTAGTAGACGGTGACGATATTCTCGATTTCACCACCGATCAATTGCGGTTTATCCCGAAAGTAATCTTGCTAAAGCACTTCGGTCGCTATGTGGAACGATTGTGGGAGAAACTGCCCGAACATATAAGAGTGGATCCGGAGGTGCGGCGCTACCGTCGATGCCTGGAGCATTACAATCGTCCCTGGCAACGAACGCACATCGACGGCCCGGCGCCGCTCGTTAAAGATTGCGGCGAATGCAATTCGCGAAGCGGCGGTACGGTGTAATCGGTGATATCGGCGGCGCCGGCTTATTGAACAGAGCGATAAACGCGCTCCCCTTCGAACTACACATACCCGGATATCAATTTTGCGGGCCGGGTACCCGTCTCGCGAAACGACTCGCGCGAGGCGATCGAGGCATCAATCCTCTGGACGCGGCCTGCCGCGAGCACGACGTCGCGTACTCGCGAAGCGGCGAGCTCGCCGACCGCGCGCTCGCTGAGAGAGCGCGCGAGCGCGTCGCGGCGAGAGACTCGACTCTCGGCGAGAGAGCCGCCGCGACGGCCGTATGGATAGCTATGAAATCGAAAACGAAACTCGGAATGGGCGCGACGAGAACCAAGAGAAAGAAGAGCAAGAGGAGAACGACCGCTACGAGGAAAAGAACGCTTCCGATAGCGAAACGCGGCGGCTTTTTGCCCCTGCTGCCGTTATTGGGAGCTCTCGGTTCTTTGGCTGGAGGAGCGGCGGGAATCGCGAAAGCGGTGAACGATCGCAAAGCGGCGCGACGACAGTTGGAGGAACTGCAATGTCACGATCGCGCAATGGAGGGTCGTGGTTTATACCTCGCACCGTACAAGCGCGGAAGTGGCGCGTCCGCGACGAAAAGAAGAGGAAGAGCTAAAAAAAAACTTCGCGTAAACAGACGCTAGGGATTCTCCCATCCGTCGGAGTAACGACGAACGAACAGTTAAATCGCGCGGCGATACTCTCACGCGTGCCTCACTTTAGAGGCGTGTTTATGCGCGACGCGCTTCCATCGCGGGCGCGCCGCGATGAGAGCGGCATCGTGAATTTAGACGACGCATCCGGCCCGGGTACTCATTGGGTGGCGTACGCGAAAAAAGGGGGCGACGCGATCTACTACGACGGTTTCGGCAATCTTCGTCCTCCGCGCGAACTCGCGCGTTATCTCGGGCGCGATGCGAACATTCGATACAATCGTCGCTCCGAGCAAACGCGCGATCAGAATATCTGTGGACAATTGAGTCTTCGATTTCTCCGGGGGGTCGATTGGAGGAATCGCACGCTATAATATCGACCGTCGTTCGTCGATCGAGCGCAGTTCGACCGCTCTCGTCAATCATGTCGCTAACTCTTACTCTTTCCAGACGAAGCAGCATTCTCGCGGCGAGTTACTTTCCGCTTCTGGATTTAAACGACGATGATTACGAGTTAGGTTTAACCAATTTCGAGACTTATAACACGATACCGAATGTAAATTCCACGAATAATAAATTTTACTTCGACGACAACGACGAGGTTATCGCGATTCCAGTGGGATCTTACGAGTTAAGCGCTATAAGCGCGTATCTAAGAGCCGCGATTCATCGCAAACGACGAGCGAGAGAGGAGAGACGAGAGCGCGGGAACGAGGAATCGGAAACGAGCGATGACGATTATATATACAACGTCGGCGACGACCGCGACGACTATTTCGAAGACGATGAGAACGGTGATAAGAGTGAAAATTCTATAACGCTTCGCGGTAACGATAACACTATGAGAAGCGAGATCAAGTGCGCGTATCGAGTAAATTTCACAAAACCCGATAACATCGGTTCGCTACTGGGTTTCTCGTCTCGCGTGTTACAATCGAATAAATGGTACGCGTCCGATAAACCGATAAATATTATGGCTATTAATCTCATTAGAGTAGAGTGCAACGTCACGACAGGAGCGTATCACAACGACAAATCCGCGCATACTATACACGAGTTCGCGCCTAATGTTCCACCCGGATATAAAGTGTCGGAGATCCCGGCGCAGATCATTTACCTCCCGATCATCGCGCGGACCATTACCGATATAAATGTGCGTGTCGTGGATCAGAACGGAAGACTAATCGATTTTCGCGGCGAAGAGATCACGGTTCGTCTGCACGTGCGGCGAAGACGGTAGAAAGGCGCGCGATGCTCGTAGTGAACGGGTCGAATGCGAGAAACGCGCCCGTCGTCGCTATCGCGTCGCCCCTAGACGCGAAAAAGAGAAAGAAAAAGGGAGGAAGGTTAACCGTCGCCAACGCGGCTTTCCTGCGCTCTTTGGGCTTCGTCGTACCGAGGGCCGTTCTCCGTAAAAGCGGAATGTCGACATTCTAAGCATCGGCGAGGAGCCGATCTTCGACGATCGTATCGTCAAGATCGAAACTCACACGTACAATCCTTACGCCAATACCACGTTCGGGAATAGCGACGAGATACAAATTCCTATACAGCAGGATCTGTACACGTTACCATGCGATAGTTTTCTCTACATCGAGGGTAGATTCAAGTCGAAGGAGTCGCCGAGTGCGCAGAGGAAATCGCGTCGGTGACGAGGCTGGTGAACAATTGCGCGGCGTTTATGTTCGAGGAGATTCGCTACGAGCTCGACGGTGTGGAGATCGATCGAAGCAGAAACGTTGGGATAACGAGCACGATCAAGAATTACGCGTCGCTGACAGTCGAAAAAGGCAAGATATTAAAGAACGCCGGATGGGACTTATCGGCGGCGGTAACTCATTCGTCGATCAACGATTTCAACTTTTGCGTACCTCTCAACGTGTTATTAGGTTTTTGCGAGGATTACAAGCGTGTCGTGATCAACGCGCGACACGAACTTATTCTGATACGAGCGCGTAACGATAACAATTGTATCATATCGCGCGAAACGCAAGAGCCTAAAATCGAGCCTAAAATCGTTTTGTTAAAGATACAGTGGCGAATGCCTCATATAGTGTTAAACGATGTTAATAAATTAAGGTTATTGCGCACGTTGGATAGCGGACGATACCTGAGCGTCGCTTTTCGCTCGTGGGATCTCTACGAGTTTCCGCTTCTACAGAGCACGACTAAACATTCGTGGGCTGTCAAAGCGGCGACGCAACTCGAGAAACCGCGATACGTTATCTTCGCGCTACAGTCCGGAAAAAAGAACGTTCTGTCCGAGGAGCCTTCCCTATTCGACGATTGCAAACTGACTAATGTCAAACTGTATCTTAATTCCGATTTTTATCCTTACGACGACATGAATCTGGATTTCGATAAGCGCAAAGTCGCAGTGCTGTACGATATGTACTCGAAATTTCGAAGAACGTACTACGGATGCGACAATGACGAAGCGCTCTTAAATCTGAATAAATTTTTAGTCCACGGCCCGCTCGTAGTCATCGACTGTTCTCGACAGAACGAGTCGATCAAGAGCGCCACCGTGGACGTTCGCGTAGAGTTCGATTGCAAGGAGAACATCCCCTCTAATACCACAGCTTACTGTCTTATCATTCACGATCGAGTGGTAGAGTACAATCCGCTCACCAACGTTGTGCGCAGAATCGTGTAAGCGCGATGATATTCGAAAAAGTATGAAGAGAGAATAATCTAAAGGCGAACACTTCGAGTACTGTTAACAACGACGATGGACGCACCGATCTTCCTCGATCTTCAAGGTTTCGTAGTTAACGAGAGATTCGTCGCGAAAGAAGTAGCCGTGTTAAGAAATGGCGCGGAATTGACGCATCACATCTTTCGCCCACCGATGTCTTGGGATCTGCTAACGAGAGCGGAAAAATCGCGAGCGTGTTGGTTGACATCTAACCATCATCAACTAAAGTGGAAGGACGGACACGTGAATTACGGGTCGATGAAAAGACTCGTTCGGGACGCCGTATGCCGAGAATCTAGCCCCGATTCGAGATAAGACGTCAAAGATCACGAGAAGAAAAAATGGTTGATCGAGATCTTAGGAAACGTCGCCGACGATCGCGACGTAGCCGTCTCCGTCGAGATTATCGACGCCGATTACGAGGACATCGAATGTCTGGAGATTCTAAACGGTTCGCGAGCCTTTCGCTGTGGATATCACGCGAAGAATTGCGCGTTGGAGAACGCTTGCAAACTGCACGATTGGTGGTTCAAACGACGCGATCATTTTATTTCAACAATCAGCTAACTTATTACAGCGTGCATAGCTGTACTCTACAATACATTAATAACATGGCAACTACAGTATTAATTGAAATTACACATGCACATACAATAAATGAAACAAGTTAATACGCACACTAGGTACATATATACTATATTTAACTTTAAATAAATATAATAAAACATATGTCCAATATCTTATTTCTGTCTTTATAAAATAAAAGATGAATAAATTAATTATTATGGTGTAGGAAAACAAAAACAGAAAGAATAAAAATCAAACAAATAAAAGAATATATTAAAGAGATAAGATTAAATATATTCTTTTATTTGTTTGATTTTTATTCTTTCTATTTTTGTTTTCCTACACGATAATAAATTAATTTATTCATCTTTATTTTATAGAGCATAAATGAAACATTGTGTATTTTATAAATAAAAAAAG
>CAJQTV010000988.1:0-33613 GCA_907163055.1 Formica aquilonia x Formica polyctena | reverse complement strand
GTTTATAATAAATTCTAGCAGCCGGACATCGGCGCTCGCCTTATCATCTAATTCTAATGTTACGCGCAATAGTGCGCGAGCGGCTCCTCCTGGAAGAAATGAAGAGACCACCGCGATGGTTCTATTTTGTTTATAATAAATTATAGCAGCCGGACATCGGCGCTAGCCATTTGTAATATACCGATAAACATGTCCCGACGCGAATTCTAGCAGCCGGACATCGGCGCTCGCCTTATCATCTTTCTACGAAATTCAATAATGCCGCACGTGCAATAGTGCGAGACGATATTTGTTTATAATGTTTATAAATTCGAGCAGTCGGACATCGGCACTCGCCCTTTGTAATACACCACGCCGATTATGCCCGGACATCGGCGCTAGCCTTATCATCTTTCTACGAAATTCAATAATGCCGCATGTGCAATAGTGCGAGACGATATTTGTTTATAATGTTTATAAATTCGAGCGGTCGGACATCGGCACCCGCCCTTTGTAATACACCGCGCTGTTTATGCTCCCGCGATAAGCTCACCCGCCCGCGTGACGTCATTCCCCCGCGCTACGAAAATCCCCCTCCGCCCGCGTGACGTCATGCCCCCTCGCCCGCGCGGGACCCCCCCGTCCCACACTTCCCCTCAGAGGACCTGAGTTAGAACTCTCCTATTAACACTACTATATTGTTCAAATATTTCGTACGACGAATCCCAATGATTTTAAAAACTCGCGATTCAACGCGCTGAGCTTCTTTTTAGCGTAACCAGATATCTGATTATTGTCACCCGATACCGCAGTCACTCGCCTTCTCGCAAAAAGATTGTCTCTCGCGTGCTCCGTGCTTTCGTTCAACACAAGCATTTCATTTGTCAAACGCTTTATTTTTGCCGCCGCCGTATATGCTATCTTACGGTAATTTCCTCTCCTCGAAAATCGAGCAAATGTCCTTCTTGATCAACAATACGTATCGTTAAATCAGTAATGCTCCGTGCGACGATCGGTAGATAAATGATCTGTGCTGGCGTTTCCGATATCTTTTATCTTGGCGGCACGCTCGTTGAAAATTCATGTATCGTGTGTACGGGCTTGTCATTGCTGTACGCGCCAGTGGTTACGCTGCATTCTATACGAATAATATTTACGCTAATAATATTTATCGGTACATCCGATTCGTGCCATTTCCGAGGTTGTAATATACGATTCGACAAGAATCCCAACAACGATCCAACGTTGTCCAACGGTTTACTAAAATTTATTCTAAAGACACATTAGATTTCACTCTTTAGCGTATTATGATTAGCGCGAAGCATTATTCATCGTGTTCTTCGTCATCAACAATATCGTTGGAATCAACTACGCGTTGATGTCGTAAAATTGCACGTCGGAGATATTCGTTTATTGCGTGTAATTCGTACGATCCCTCGGAAATCGTAATTTCCTTATCGTCGTTATCAAAATAAAACTTATTATTCCAAGAATTCACGTTCGATATCGTATGATAAGTTTCAAAATCCGTTAAACCAAGCTCGTAATCGCCATTATTTAAACCTATAGCCGGAAAGTAGCTTACAGCAAGAACGCTACTCTTGCCGGTCAACGTAAGCGTGAGTGACATGCTGGAAACCTGTCGAACGAATACTGAGTCGCGACGGTGAATTGTCAGGCTTTAAATTCATATCGATCATCGACCGTTTGAAGAAATCGAAGACACAATTGTCCACAAATACTTTGATTATAATTTTGATAGGCCGTGTAATTGTATTCTATATTTGCAACATTCTGTCCAAAATATTGCACTAATTCCTTGGGCGGTCGAAGATTTCCAAAACTATCGAAATATACTACACGATCTCCCCTCTTTGCATACGCAACCCAATGAGTACCGAAACCATCGACGTCATCCAAATTGACGATACCGCTCTCAGTTCGCCGTACACCGTTTATCGGTAAATTATTGCGCATGAAAACGCGTCTAAAAAATTGTATACGCATACGTCTTGCAAGTTGTTCCAATTGTACATTGGTCGTTACACCGGCAGGCATTTTTATTTTGACGTTTTTTTTTCCTTGGCCGCTGTTGAGAACCCTCGTCCGCGCTTGTATGGAGCGAGAAAGTCCGTGATCTTCCATGTCGCGATTATGACGTTGCATTTCTTCGCGCTGCCTTGCTATCCTTCACCGCCTTCGCGATTCCCGCTGCTCCGCCAGCCAATGAACCGAGAACTCCCAATAATGGTAAAATGGGTAAGATACCACCGCGCTTCGCTATAGGAAGTATTCGTTTTTTCGCAATCTTTTTCTTCATCGATGATTTTTTTGTTTTCATCGAGGATTTTTTTGTTTTCGTCCCCATACCGAATTTTGTCTTTGCTTTCATAGCCGCCCAGACAGCTGTAGCGGCTGCTCTTTTGCCAATAGTCGAATCTCTCGCGGTAATACGTGTTCGCGCTTTCGTGGCGAGTATATTATCCGCAACGTGTCGTTGACCGAGATCGTTGCTTCCAGAATAAGCTATGTCGTGCTCGCGACACGCGGCATCCAATGGATTGATACCTCGATCGTCTCTAGCCAATCGTGTTTCTAAATGAGTTCCCGGTCCGCAAAACTGATAGCCTGGAATATGTAATTCGATAGGAAGTGCGTTTATCGCACGATTTAACAAACCACCACCTCTTATAATATTTGCTGGCATTTGCCACAATCTTTTATTAACGGTGTTGGACCATCGAAATGTGTTGCCACGGCAAATTATAATGTCGCGTGCATCGACGATACTGTTGAATCTCTGAGTCAGCTTTTATATGTTCGGGAAGCTTGTCCCACAATTGTTCCACGTAGCTACCAAAATCTCGCAGTAAAACAATCTTGGGGATAATCTGTAACTGCTCGGTGGCAAGCTCAAGAATATCGCTGTCAACCGATAGAAGAAGAAACATTTTTGAGACTGAGCGGTTTCGATTCGGTGCGCCTCTATAAATAGGGTCCCGATGACTTATTTTCCAAAATCTGATTTGAGATTCGCGAGAGCAAACATGCGGTTCGCGCGACAAGCGACGATAATCAAAGTGATAAATTTTGACGAGAAAACACGAGTAATGTCCGAGAAAGATATACGCAAGCATGGAAACATGCTGCCGACTACTATACGCGGTATCATTTGCGGTCCTTCGAATTGCGGTAAGACTAACGTGTTGATAAGTTTGATAGAAAGTCCACACGGTGTTCATTTCGAGAATGTGTACGTATACTCGAAATCACTTCAACAACCGAAATATCGATATTTGAAAAATTTGCTATTATTGATCGATGAAATTGGTTATTTTACATTCTCTAATAATAGTGACGTTATTCCACCGAGCGAGGCGCTTCCAAATTCCATTTTTATCTTTGACGACGTGGCATGCGATAAGCAAGATACGATATAAGAGTACTTTGCAATGGGTCGACACTCGAGCGTTGACTGTTTCTATCTTTGTCAAACGTATGCCAAGATACCCAAGCATCTTATACGGGACAATGCAAATTTACTGATTTTATTTAAACAAGATGGTACAAACTTGAAACATGTATACAACGATCATGTAAATACTGACATGTCTTACGGCGATTTTCGCGCATTCTGTCAGAAATGTTGGCAACACGAGTATGGATTTGTAGTGATTGATAAAGACAGTTTACAGACTAACGGACGATATCGAAAAGGATTTAACGATTTTGCAATACCGCAAGGTGGTTAGTCGCTATCGATCGAACAACGTCTAAAAATTTTCGTCCGAGCGCAACATGACGACGACGATTGACATTGACGATCGTAAGAAGATTGCGAGAGAGATTGTAAAAACGAGCGAATCGATCCGCAAAAAATATCGTTCTTTAAAAACCGGTCAAATGGAGGAAGACGTCGCATTGGAGAGGCACTTCAAATCAATTATCGAACCTCTAAAACAACCTGTCGAAAATACAATCAATGTGGAATCTAATGAAACGAAAATCGAACCATCGAGTATGCTCGAAGACAAGCATCCGAAAGAAGAGTCTGGAACAAAGCGAACAAGGTCAAATATATCATTGAACGATTCGCTAATAACTTCTACTCCAAATCAATCAAAACGTAAGCGAATGAAACAATTATCGAATGTGGTTACTTCTACTCCGATAAAAGATGTACAATCGAGTCAAATATTGTACGAAAGATCGTCTCCGTATGTGGAAGAAATTTTCGAAACTATGCCTGAAACGCTTGTGACGTCGGTTCAATATCAATTACAAACGTCCGAGGGTCAAAATACACTGCGCACACGTCTGGGTCCACTAGGGCAAAAATATGTGGGAGCTATTTTGAGTCAAGATAAAAATAACAGTATGGATTATGTTTACGGTGTTAAATTTTGCAACGAAGGAGTGATGCTTGGTGATAAAATTTTTGATGTGGATAAAGATGACAATATAATTATCGATGGAATAAGATACGTGGGAACACCAGGTCTCTACGAGTTGATTTTTAAGAGAATACCCGACGGTGACGTATACAATGACAATGATAAAATTAAATACAAGAATATATTACTGGCGACAAATGCGCATAGACGTGGCAATGATATGCATAATCCAGTGTTAGGTAACAAGGGATACAAGTATAAATATATAATAGCGCCATTAATCTCTATTAAAAATATAATATCGCCTGGTAAAAAAGCTGGAAGATGTATAAACATACCGCGCGCTATGACGTTAAACGATAATAAGATCGATTACGTGCATTGGAATGATCCCAACGAGTTGGTAGATCGCTTGCGATTGCTGGAAGCTTCGCGTCAAGCCGGCAACAATGGCCACGACAATGCAATATTATCAATTATCGAGGAACTTTACGAAGCTGGCCTTATTATAAATTAATCTATGCGTCGGCGAAACGAGTCAGTCTATCATTATTGTTTGTATCGAAATGTCGATTAATAAGTTTGGATTATCGTCGGGAACACCGAACAACTCATACTATCAATGGAATGGATTATTAAGAAATTACGTGCGCGATAACGCTCTGTGTCAGACAGCCTCCGGCTTTGACGCAAGGTCGCGCAAGATACGACGCGTAGCGCAACCGGAAGATGATACTGATGCCGCAAACAAACAGTACGTGGAAATACGTGTCAAGCTTTTGGAAGACAGACAGGAAGAACTTGAGAACAAAATAATCACGCTCGAGACGAATGTGCAAACGCTGCAAATAATGATGGATGAGATGCAGAAAATGCTTCGGTATGCAACTCACGCGCAGACTACATCTAATTCAGCGCAGGAGAAGAAAGATATATAAAGAATATACGTGGAAGAATTATCTCATTATTGCAAATTATGCCTCGATCAATTATGTCGCAAAAGACTTCTGAAAAACAGCTGCTCGTGGAAGAATTGCATGCTCCAGCGAGAAAAAATTTCCCACGTAGACGTGTCATAGTACGCGGATACGACGATCTGTGGCAGGCGGACGTGGTCGAGATGCGTCCATATGCACGATTCAACAAAGGCTACAACTACATACTCACAGTTATCGATGTGTTGAGCAAGTATGCGTGGGCTGTACTGCTCAAGAGTAAGAGTGGAAACGAGATGTCGGATACGATCTCAAAGATAATTCGAGACGATGGAAGATGCCCGAAAAATTTTCAAACCGACAGAGGAAAAGAATTTTACAACGCAAATGTACAGAAACTCGTGAAGAAACACAGCATTAATCATTATTCGACGTACTCTATCATGAAAGCGTCGGTCGTGGAACGATTCAACCGAACGTTAAAGAACAATATGTGGAAAATGTTTACGCTTAATGGAAATTACAAGTGGATCGACGCGTTGTCCCGGCTCGTTAGAGAGTACAATGCGCGAAAACATCGCACTATCGGTATGAGACCTATCGATGTTACCCCCGCGATCGCCGATAAACTTTTAAATACGGTATACAGCAACGTAAAGATTGCGGCACCGGCGGATTTTACGAATACGAGTTACAACGCGTTGCTAATTCCGACGTACATCTCGTGAAAAAGGTGATACGCAAAAAGGGCGACGAGGTTTATGTGAAATGGCTGGAATTTGATGCAACGCACAATTCTTGGATACACAAAAATAATATATTATAAATATGTTAACAATAATACATAATAATATTTTATAAATATAAACAATATTGTACACTTTGTGAAATATACATATCATTTACAATAAATATACATATAATTTTTATTTACAATAAATATACGTAATTTTTTATTTACAATAAATATACATGCATTTTATTTACAACGGTATTTTGTAATGTTCCCACGGTAGCGTGTTGGTGGTTTCGGGTACGATATACCGCTTGTCATCGTACGGACTTAGAGCAATTTTTGTCTCGCGAATAGTGTATACTTCGTGTAATTTAGATCTTATACAAGACTGCTGACGCGTCATTTCAATCTCTTCGTTCAAACACCGCGTGTAATCGTCGAACGTTATCGTTCTCGCGACGACGTTACTCTTGACGCCTTTTACTTTTTTCGTATCCTTCTTACCATCTACTCGCAACGCGTACATTTTTGCCCTAAGCCCGACGAATTCGGTCATGATGGTGCCATTATTCTCGTCCTTCATTAAACCCGGTATCTTTTTATTCGCGAGCGGTATACCGTACACATTGTCCACCGCATAATCGCTGGTATCGAATCTGTCGACGTTGCACTTTATATTCTCATATACATCGTCACACTCTATGTGATATATGAGACTGTCGGTGTCGGTGTACATGAATTTACATTTCTCTCGATACATAGGTACCATATAATCATGGTGAAACTCGTACAAACATGTCTTGGATATGTCGAGTATACACATACCCACGTAGATTGGTTTATTAAATATAACTTCGAGATTGCGCAATTCAACGGCGATCAGATTCTCCGAAAACACGCTTCTACTATGGAAATTTGGTTTTGCGATCATCGCCTCTGCGCCATATCTTCCATCCCAATGTGTCACGAGCTTAATATTAACGTGATTGCGCACATTTTCCATCGTTTTGCCAAATACAGCATTATTCATTAATTTATATAAATTTTTTCCAAAATCATTTTTCGCGAGTGTTCGGAATTGTGTATTGAGTTCGAAATAACTGCGAAGCAATGGAGATTGCGAAAACTGTAATATTCGATGTATTTTTGTAACTCGAAGTCCGTGTCGCGTGCATTGCTGCAGGTTGCGGTAATGTATTACGTAACGCTTCTTATCATATAAGGTTGCGAGCGGCTTATCCTGCCGCTTACCAGGTGGTTTGTCGCGTGTCGGGCAAAACGGTAGGTCAGTGTGCGCATTGTGAACACGTTGCGGATACTCGAGATCGACTTCAAGGATGTAGCCTATAGGCGAATCGAGCGCGATCGATGATGTATCATAATCGGATACGTTGTCGACCCATCGAAAATCTGCATAGGGCAAAGGTTGACACATTGCCCATCCGTACAAATTATTTACATCAAAGTACGTGAGATATGATGAAGGTTTCGATGGATCGTACGATTCCATATACTTGTTATTAGCATGTGCGTATCTGTTGGAACATTGACTCAAGCCGCCGCGTATTCCGCGTTCGATAAATAAAACCATGCCGATATCCGTAAGCAATTCGAATGTAATATTCGTATGCGTCAACATGGCGTCCCACGTGTATCCGGGAAGAGTATAGTAATACGCGGGGTCGAGCCCATAACTTTTAATACAACTCTCGCGGAAATTTTCAAAAATATCTGCTAATAACAAGACATCAATTTTGAGATACAAGTCGCTATATTCACCCAGCGTTCGAATGGAGAACCGCTCCCACACGTTCTCGGCGTGCGCGTAATCGCTCTCGGATATTGTGTTACCGGTCAAGGAACTGTAAAATGATTCGCGCGGTGGTAAACACGTATCTTGCAACCTGTCGACGCAGTCAATATATTCGTACGGAAAGACGCCCTTCCGTGTTAATAAATTAAAATTGTCATTCGATAAATTTTGAAATTCGGATTTAAAAATTTTGAGTTTGTCTTTATTCAAGAATGATGCCAATTTATCGAGACTAGTTGTGAGAAATTTATATGAATCGATAAAACGCAATTTAATATGATTTTTTGATTTCTCTTCGGTAAGTTTAACATTTTTCGTAAACGATATATATTTTTCTTTTGTTATCGGAAGTATTTCAATTTCCCCTTCGAACGCTGTAGCTATTTCCTTGATAATAAAATGTGCATCGTAACCGGATAAATTATGAAAAACTATTGGAATGCAAAAAGAATCTTTATAATTTAAATTGCAATTTGAATGCGCGGGACCTCTGTATCGCCCGGTCAGATGGCAATGATCGCGTACGCGTGTATCGTTTTGGACGAATGGTTTTTCGCATATGTGGCATTGTGTCGCGCTATGAAATTTTTCCCATTCATCAGATGTTAAATTTACCATGGGGACATTAGCTGATAAAATAATTTTTACACGCTGCGCTAAATTTTTTAGTTCTTCGACGAACCATGACATGCAATCGGTACCGCGACGAGAATGATACGCGGATAACGATTCGTCGTACGAACAATGTACATAATATGCTATGCTAAATACTTTGTGATGTTGGTAGTTTCTCTCTTCCTCCGTCTTCTCTAAAACGCACTCCAGATCGGCGTATACGACGAAAGGAAGCCGCTCCTTCCGATTATAGTTGTTGAACGTGAGCCACTTGTCCTTATCGCTCGGTAATCGGACAGCGCACTCGTTCATCTCTCGACAGTCCACCGTATGTGACAGTAATTTGTCATTCGAATCAAAGTAGTGCAAACATCTGTAAAAAGAAATACTTTTTAATTTTTGTTCAAAGATTTCTGCAATATAATTTATTAAATATATACGTACCGATCGTAGATATATTTTTGACCATTATGTTTGCTCAATTGCGAGCTCACGAGGCGGGATAGATTCTTGATCCACGCGAAATGTCCAACGTTGTTGTCTCCAATGTACAGCAGGTTAACGTGTTTGTCTCTTTTTAGCTTGCTCAGACGTATCGGGACAATGTTATTTTCCTCGATACTGTATTAAGTTAAAATTTTATTGATTCCCCTTAGGATTACAATTTCCATACACATCTTTATACTTCACATTTTTTTACCCTAAACGCTTCTTAATATTATCTATTCATACAAATTTCTCTTATAACTACGTTTTCGCATCCTATCCCGCCACACACACACACGCTATTCTTACATCTACCTTAACCTATTTGGACCTCCGTTTCCGGTTTATTGCCCAGCTCTTCCTCTCCTTCGCCCCTCTCTCTCACTCTCTCTCTCTCTCTCTCTTTCTCTCTCTCACTCTCCCTCTTTCTCTTTCTCTCTCTCCCTCTCTCTCCTCCCTCTCACTCTCCCCTTTCTTACTCTCTCTCTTTTCCTCCTCCTTCTCTTCCTTCCACTCTCCTCTCTCCCTTAGTATCTCTTTCATCCATTCCTCCCCCTTCCCCTCTTCTCCCAGCATTATCTCCACCACCTCCTGCCAAGTTTCCGCCCCCCTTCCCTCTCTCAGCCCACATCTGTCCCATATATGCTCCCATGTTTCTCTCTCTCCTCCACAAATCCTACAGATCTTTTTCCCCTCCTCTTCCCAGTACCTACTTTCCCTTACTTCATTTCCTAGCTTAAACCTTACAATTCTTCTCCATCTTGTTTCTGCCCCCACCCTTTTTTAAGATATTTCGGTATCCCCTCTCCTTTTATCCTTTTGTACCATTTATTATAATTCGAATTCTCAATCCTCTCCCGTCTCTCTTCCCTCTGTTCCATCGTCTCTCTTCCATCGTTATTTCCTTTTCCTCTACTACCTCATATTCCGGCATCTCCTTCTCTCTTTTCCATGCTATCTCTCCCATTTCTCCCCTTTCTGTTATTCTTGTCTTAAAAAATTCCTCTCTTTCCATCTCCCATTCTGAATTCTCTTTCTCCTTTCCTAACCTTTTCTTAATTTCTTTCAAACATTCCCTTGCCAACCTTCCCCCTTTTCCTTCCTCTAGTCTCTTTTCAAAATTCCACGCCCTTCTTGCTGCTCTACCTCTTAACTTGTTCCTTTGTAATTCTTCTCTTACCAAACATCCCGGCGTCCTCCAGTCTACTCCCAAGATCCACCTTAGAAATCTTTTCTCCGCCCTCTCTACCCTCTCTCTTTCCTTCCATCCCCATATCTCTGCCCCGTATCCTAAAACTGTCCACACCAGAGTGTCGAACAGCCATATTCTCCTTTCGATATTCTTTTCAAATTTCCTCTTCCCCCATACCTGCCTCGCAACTCCCATTGCCTTTCTTATCCTGTCTCTTATATGTCCTTCTTGCCTTCCATTTTCTTGAAAGACATATCCTAAATATTTCATCTCCTTAACTTCTTCTATCCTTTTTTCCTTCCACCTCCAATTTGTTTTCTTTCTTCTTCCTTCTCCTCTTCTAAAAATCAGTATCTTTGTCTTTTCAACGTTTACCTCAAGTCTTTTCCTATCTAAATATCCTTCTAACTTCGCTATCATAGCCCTCATTCCTTCCTCATCTTCTGCCACCAATGTCATGTCATCCGCATATGCTAATGCAAAAATCTTTCCCCCTCCTAACCTTACCCCTCCCCATCCCCCTTTTGCTAATACCTCTTCTAAGTCCGCCAACATCATATTAAATAGTAGCGGACTCAGTGGGCATCCCTGTCTGACCCCTCTTCCTAACCAAAACTCTTCACTTATCTCCCCCCTATCCTTACTCTGCTCTTCGTCTCCCTTAACCCTCTTCGGTCCTCTCTATCAAACCTTCCCTTACGTCTCTTTCTCTTATCGATCTTATCAATATCTCCTTATCTACCGTATCGAATGCGACTTTTAAGTCTACAAACAGGCTGATTATCTTCCCTTTTGATTTCGCAATCTGTCTTTGCACAACATAATTTAGCACGTATATGTTGTCCATTACCCCTCTTCCTTTTCTAAAACCCACTTGATTTTCTGGAACTAGTTCTTTTGCTTTGTATAAGGTTGGCATTAGTGTCACTCCTCTGTAGTCCTCCACTTTCCCTCCTTCTCCTTTTTTCCCTCTTTCCATTCCTCCGGCCATCCCTCTCCCTTCCACATTCTCCTACATACTTCCCACGCCCATTTCCCCATTTCCTTTCCTCCATATTTCCAGACTTGATTTGGTATCCCATCAATCCCCGTTGCCTTATTTACTCTTAACTTATCTATCGTTCTTTTAATTTCTTCCCACTCTATATCTGATTCTCCTTCCTTCCTTCCTTTCTTCTCCTGTCCTCTCGCTACCCTTTCTTCTACCCCTCTCAGTAGTCTTATAAAATGTTCTTTCCATTCTCCCATTTGTATCCCTTCCTCAATTCCTTTCCTTTTTCTTCTCTCCCTGTTTACCATTTTCCATACCTTACTTTCAGTCTTCGCCTCTGCTGCTTCTCTAATTAATCTCTCTCTCTCTCTCTCTCTCTTCCTCCTTTTTCTTTTCACATAATTCTTTATATTCTCTTTTTGTTTTCCTGAATCCTTCTCCTGTCTTCTTTGCCTTCCTCCATTCTCTTAACTCTCTCCTTACTTCTTTTTTCTTCTCTATACATTCTTTATCCCACCATCCCCAATAGTTATTAAACTCTTTTCTACTTTCTTCTCTCCCTTTTCACTTTCTTCCATCGCTTCCTTTATCCTTCCGTTCATTCTCTCTATTTCTGTTCTAACCTCTTCATCCTCTCTCATTTCTATCCTTTCTATCTTTTTTCTAAATCTCTCACCCCTTCCTCGTCCCACCGTCGTTTTCTCACCCTCTTTCCCGTTTTCCTTCTTTTTTCTATTCCTTCTCCCTTCATCCACCAGATCACTGGCTGATGGTCCGAATCTACCTCCTCCCCTACTTCTATTCTAACTACCCTTTCTCGTACCTCCTCGTTCCCTATTATATAGTCTATCACCGTGTTGCCTCTACTTCCGGTGTACGTATACTCTCCTTCCTCATCTCCTCTCATGTTCCCATTCAAAATGCTCCAACCTGATTCCTGCAACGCTTCTATTAACCTTCTGCCTTCCCTATTCACTTTCTTATCTTTAGAGTTCCTACTTTTTTGATTATTTTCTTTTTCGTCTATCACTATCCTCCCTCCCATTTCTTGCATTAAAGTCCCCCCTATTACTACCCTCGTCCCCTCCTCCTCGTTACCTTCCATCCATTTCTTTAACCCTTCCAGTTTTTTCTCTATATCTTCTTTTACATAAACTCCCACTATCCGCCACTTTTCCTCTCCCACCCTTGCTCTTCCTACCATCACTCCCTTCTCTACTGCCTCAATTCCCCCTTCTCTTCTACCAACTCTCCTTTTATTCCCATTATCATACCTCCCATTGCCCTTCCTTTCTTATTTTTCTTTACCGCGTATTGCTTTTCCCACCTATAACCTTTCGGTAACTTTCCTTTTATCTCTATCCATTTCTTTTTATCTAGCCATGTTTCCATTAATGTAATAATATCCCATTCTCCCAACCATTTCCAAAAACCTGCGTCTTTGTTCTTCAATCCGGCCACATTCCAAAATATCATTTTCCATGCATCTCTTCCTTCCCTCTCTTTAGATCCTTCTTTAATTTTTCTCTTTTCGCCTCTCCCTTCCCTATCCTTGCTGCTCAACTCCCCTACATTCCACAGTTCTTCCTTATACCATTCCGTCTCCTCTCTCTCCCTTCCGGTTTTCCTCCCACGTTCCTCTTAAGCCCTCCTTCTCAACCTTCCTCCAATTATTTCCCTCTTTTTCACTCCCCCACTCCTTTGTTGTAACTCGAAATCGAATAACGTGATTACGACCTATAAATGTAAAAAAGGAGCACAGTGCAAATTCAGCACTTTGTAAGCTGTTGCGCGTGCTCCCAAAACCGCGATTAAATGCAAGATATGCAATTCGTTGCAATATGTAATTAAGACATCGCGACCTAATACCGAAAAATCACCTACTTTCGGACCATAAAAAGAGAGATAACGAGTACCTCGTGGCCGTATTCCGAAATTAAGTGGTGACGCGTATACTTGAAGAAACTGTGAGATTCTGTAAACGCCGACTTTGTTACATCGCCGAAGCATCACCAAACCGAACTCTACGATACGTAAGCTGTACAAATAAATCTTTTTGCACGGAATCTCTGCCTCGTGTTTCTCGACACTCGGAATCCCAACTCCTAAGACGAGCCGAACCCTTGGATCATCCCCAAAAATTCCGTTGTACTCGGAGAGGCACAACAAAATTGGTGGCAGCGGTGGGATTAGTCCAGCTAAAGGAATAAATAAGAAAATAGTGGGATACGCCCAACTATTTCGAGACACAATCGGTAACAAAAATCGATTGACGAATTGAGCAAATCAGCACCAAGTGCGAGACAAAAAAAAATCGTCAGTATCTGAGAGACCCGGAAGAGGAACCGTGACAAGAAGCTGAAGCTCAAAGGAAGGAGCAATCCAACGCAACGCCCAGCAACTAGCCGATCGTAGCAAACCGAGGACGCCGCCCGTGCAACGAAAAACTCACCGACGCTGACCTACAGCAACGTGCACTGCCGAGCGATCCAACCACAACCGCTGACCGTGCAGAAGCAACGAGTAAGCGAAAGAAGAATGCGTATCATCGTTATACTGTAAGTCAAAAAAATTGTACAATAAAATAGCGTGAGTGTCGGCACAACCGAAAAGAGTTACGTTCCACCGACCGCGATTTTTAAGCGTACCAGCGCGACTAGCAAATAGATTCGGCTGAGTAACCCCCGTACAAATAATCGAAGGAGCGGCCCGCGACATTCGCGATAACGTACGGAGAAATTTAGATAACCATTTTTCAGGCGACAATTCACCGAATTAGGATCTCGCGAGCTAGAAATAAATCAAGCAGCGGAAAACACACTCCCTCCTAATAATAATAATAACATAATAGAAGTAGACGGACTTGATGTAAATCGTACATCCGTCGAACGCGTTGCCGTTAGGAGAAATTACTCTCCCGTATCATACGATAGTAGCATCTTCGAAGCAAATAACGAAGAAAACGTGCAACGTAATCCATTACCGTCAACTGTCCCCCCCCCCCCCCGAAGACATTGATAGGGAAATAGAACGCTTGCCAGCACAGGCTAGAAATAATCCGCCGCCGCGGATTATGAAGACGCCGGACGTCCACTCAAAGATCCGAGCAATGCACTGATAATTGAAATCGTGCAAACCGTTTGACAAATGCGAGAAGAAATAAGAGAATTACACGAGCAAATACACGATCTACGCGCAAATCGGGAAGATTTAAATAGAACGCGAACGATACCGAATGACACTAATCTTGATGTCACATACGGACGGACACTTAACGATGTTCGAAATCAATCGGCACCTTTAAACGGTCATTTACGATTAAAAAAAGCAAGAGATATGATTCCGGAATTTGACGGAAATTCACAAGCTAAACTTAAAGAATTTTTAAGCGCATGTTCACACGCGATAAAAAATATTAATCCCGCAGATGAAAAAACATTACTAGAAGCAATACTTTGCACGAAGCTAAAGGGAAAAGCTATGGTAGACTTTGAAACGCAAAATATAAACAGTTTCGGACAGTTTAAAAGAGAACTCGAAATCTGCTATTTAAGCAAGAAGAGCATTGCTCACTTGCAAATTGAGTTTAACTTCTTAAAACAAAAAGCCGGCGAGAGCGCCAGAGCATACGGGCTTCGCGCCGACAATTTGGCCATGGAATTATATGAATCCATGATCGAAGGCCAAGATTACGGCAGCGAACGAAAACGCATTATACTTGAAACTATACAACAGCAAGCTCTGCAAAATTTCCAAATAGGTCTCCACGACGATATCAAATTGGTGGTGCGAGCACAGCATTACTCAACGCTTCAAGAAGCAATCGCAGGAGCCAATGCGGAAGAGAAAGTCAAGGGTCTATTAGAACATGCATCGCGACATAAGCCCGATTATACAATTTCGCAAGCAGCGCGAAATAAAGTATCACAATGCAATAAATGCAGAAAACTAGGACATCACGGACGAGAATGCCGAACAAGCAGATATTCAAATTCTCTTTGCCGAAACCACAGGGACAGTCAAGAATAAATATACTCGAAAAACATTGCACTTACTGCAAAAAATCAGGTCATAGTCGAGATGAATGCTGGAGTCTACACGGACGCCCTGGGATAGTACAATCTAACCGGACGAAATCAAACGAAGATGAAAAGCCACAAAATCGTAATAACACGAATGGGCAACGAAGAAAAAATAAAACGCAAAACGAGGATGAAGAAGAAGACGAGAAGAATACAAGGCAGCCGAGACCAGCCCTCGAGTATCAAATATCGCAAGTAACAGGAAAATCGCAAACAAAAACTGGATTAGATCTAGTAAGTCTTCCCAGCCAGGAAGTTAAAAAAGGGAAACCTACTGTTTGACACAGGAGCAACGGTTACATTAATAAAGTTAAGAAATCTAAAAGGAGAAACCATGATTTACGAGGAGCAAATGACACTCACTGGAGTTACAGGACACAAAATGAATACAAATAGGAAAAATCAAGGCAACGATAATCCTGAAGAACCGAAAAATACGGCACTCAATTTATATCGTGAAGGACGACTTCCCAATTGATTATGAAGGAATCCTAGGAGTAGACTTTCTACAAAAACACAAGGTAACGTGCGATTATAATAAGAAGCAGATACAGCTATCAGATAGCGAAAATCAAAATTATTTAACAACAACACAGAATAATTTAGATAAATGTATCGAAATAAGTAATCATTATATATGCGAACAGAATAGACCCATATATCATATTAACGACGATTCACTATGCGAAATCCAAGCGTATTTACAAGTCGCAGCGGACAAAAGGTTTTGTAATACGAGATACATTTATTCTAACCATACTATATGGATTGCGCTGACTAACCAACACTCGTGGTTTTACTCTACGCTCACTGAACAATCTATAACTATAAGCTGCGAAAACCAAGAAGAAAATAGAATAAAAATTTCTAGAACAGGGCGAATTACATTAATGAATAACTGCAAATTAGTAACGGCCGATATGATAATAAAAGCTTCGGGAGTAATAGATACTACCTATCTCCCAACATATTTGCCGGAATATAACATATCAAACTTAAAATTCGACCTAAGTAACACGTCAATAAAACCTAATGTAGTAAAATTAAAGAAAATAATACAAAATCCAAACGAATTAATGGATTTAAGCACTAGACTGCAGGAGATAACAAAAGAATTAGATAAAACTAACAATTATCCATTCTTACAAAAGCAAGTTACATACCCAATATCAGGCAGCCTTGCAATACTTATAATAAGTATCATAGTAATAATATTATGGCGAGCCCACAAGAATTGTAAACGTACACCACGCATAGAATAAGAAAGAATTGTAAACAGAGTCTCACATACAGTCTCAAATAGAAAAGGTCATTACCCTTCCGTTTTCTCCTCCAAAGGGGAGGGATGTCGTAACTCGAAATTGAATAACGTATTTACGACCTATAAAAGTACAAAAAGAGCACAGTGCAAATTCAGCACTTCGGAAGCTGTTGCGCGTGCTCCGAAAACCGCGATTAAATGCAAGATATGCAATTCGTTGCAATATGCAATTAAGACATTGCGACCTAGTACCGAAAAATCACCTACTTTCGGACCATAAAAAGAGAGATAACGAGTACCTCGGGGCCATATCCTGAAACTAAGTGGTGACGCGTATACTTGAAGAAACTGTGAGATTCTGTAAACGCCGACTTTGTTACATCGCCGAAGCATCACCAAACCGAACTCTACGATACGTAAGCTGTACAAATAAATCTTTTTGCACGGAATCTCTGCCTCGTGTTTCTCGACACTCGGAGTCCCAACTCCTGAGACGAGCCGAACCCTTGGATCATCTCCAAAAATCCCGTTGAACCCGGAGAGGCACAACAACTTCTTTCTCCTCTCCTTCTCGCCTCCCTCCTTTACTGCCCGCTTCCTTCTTCCCCCTCTTCCATCCTTCCTGTCATCTTTTCTTTCCACCTTCTTCCTCTCCCATCCTTTACAACTTCCTCCACCTCATCCCAATACCACCATATATTCTCCACCCATATTTTGCCGTATCCTACTTTCGCTCTCCTTCCTCTTCTCTCCTCTTCCATCGCTATCTGTCTCAATCTCCACTTCATCTTTCTCTTCTTAAATGTCATATCCTCCTCTATCCAAACCTCTTTCCCTCTTAACTTTTTTTTATTCTCTAAAATCCTTCTATTTTCCTCACTTTTCACTTTTACCATTATCATCTCCCCCTTTTCCTTCTTTCCTGTTCTTATCCTTATCAATTCCTCTATCTCTACTTCTACCCCTATCTCTCTGCATATCTTATTGACTTCCTCTCTCGCATCTCCCTTCTCTCCTTTTATTCCCTTAAACACCAAATTCCTCTTCCTTTTCTCCCTTTCCAATCTTCGTTTCACTCTCCTCATCCTCTCTTCCATCCCCTCCAAACCCTTGTCCCCCACCTCTCCCTTCTTCCCTTCTATTCCCCCTTTACAGCAATTTTCCAATATTTCTATTTTCCCCTCCAACCTCTTGATATAATTCCTGGTCTCCTCTTTTTCCTCCCTCCATATCCTCTCCTTCTCTCTTATTTCTCTTTTCAACTCTTCTACCTCCTCTCTTATCATTCTCCCTTGTTCTTTAATTCCCTCTTTCACCCCTTCCTTCATCCTCCTAATTTCTTCCCTTATATCCTCTCTTTCCTCTCTCCAACTTTTTAATATCTCCTGTATCCCCTCTACTCCCTGCATTTTCCCCCTCACTGGCGATCTTAGCACCTTCTTACTACTTTTCAGTATATCCTCCCCACTCCTTCTCTCCCCAGATTCTTCCCTTTTTCTTTTTAGTATTTCCTCCACATTCCCATAACTACTTCTTCTTTCTTTTACACTCTTTATATCCTTACCCGTTAACTCTGCCATTTTCCTTTTTCGCGCGCCTTCTACTCTCACTCTCGTCTCGCTTGTATCCCCAGCCTGCCTTTCTCTATTCTCTATATTCCCTGCCCTACTGTTGCGCTGTTATCTCCACTTCTCTCCCCGCCGTATCTCTCTATAATCTTTATCTTTCCTGCCCTAACCGTCACGCTACCACGCTTCTCTGTTATTCCTCCTTAGGCCCTTATTCTCTATCACCCCTTGTGCCCTTAAATTTCCTCCAATCTCTCTCACCACCGCTCTCACTCTATCTCACTCTCTCCTCACTCACTCCTCGCTTTCGCACTCTTTATGTTGTCAAACGCCTTCTCTATGTCACCACGTGTCACACTCTACGTTACCGGAAACGGAAGTCCTCGATACTATATACATTGATTGAGATATCGTTGAGAAGCTCGAATTTTTTGATTTGGTTCACAGTCACTGGAAATTCAATGTCCTGGAGATTCAGCACTGTCGTATAATGAGGATACGAAGATTCCCGTTCCGCGTTTCTTTCAACTGGATGTAGAGCGGCGACTACAGACCACGCGAAACACGCATTGTCTTTAGATTGCACGTTGATCACCGCTCTCTTCATCATTACCGCCCGTGGTAATTTTATGTGACATCCTGCGCGCATAGGATTATATTTATTTATATTCACAATTAAATCGAGTATTCGCGACAATGCCCACCCGCTGTCGCGTTCTTGAAATTCTTCGAGCGATGCTAGAGTGAGCTCGACAACGCGCCGCTCGTACCATTCGCGTAAATCGGTTGTGCGAAAGAGTTCATAGTTTCTCGTATTGATACTTTTATTTGCGCGTTTATCACCCGTCACAAATTCACCATTGAACACTGTATTATCTTTCACATTAAAGTGTTTTTTCAGCACAGTTTGCACGTGTTCGAGCACAATGTCTTTGGCATCCTCGAGAAATTGACGAGGCTCGATGTGATTATGATTTATAATCGCACCAGTCAATATGCGGCTCTCGAACGCCGTATCGATCTCTCGCCAAATCAATCCTTGTTGTCGCGTGCTGCATCCTGCACCCGCATGTACAAAACGCCTGCGTAACGAGTTCTTCAATCCCTCGAGTCGCGCAATTCGGGCAATCAGCGATTGTCGAATCCCGATCGATAATCTTGGACGTTTGATTCGACTTTGCTCTTCCAACGATTCGATATATTCATCGCATCGTTGCTCCCACGCAATGTACTCCTCTAACGAATTCACCCTTGCAGATTGCTCGCGCAGATTTCGCTCGGCACTGTTTTTCGCCATATTTCCAAACTGCCAAAAATTTTGCTAACAAGATGCGCTTATTAATAGCTCTTGTCTCGGAACTCTTGGCGAAAATACTGACAGGGTGTGCCTCTTTACCATGATTTTATATTCTATCTTGATATCTCTTTCCATCATGTGTATTAACTAAATCTTTATTTCGCGGTTTGTCACGTACATTTTGACTAATGTCGATTATTGCATTTTTGTCGTCTAGAGATGATGTCAAATCCCAGGTGCATCGATCGACGCTTGAAAATTTTATATTACATTGCATTTTTTTGTGCATTCGGCTAAATCACACACCTGGTGATGATGTCATCTCAGCCCAGATGCATCGAAAAAGTTTTAAACTACTTGTATATTAGCACAATTTAACCGTGATAATTATTTTTATATTTCACGGTTTTGTCATGTTTTGACACGCGCGTTTGGATTCTGATATCTGAGGATGATATCATCGCAAAGCAGCCGCACATTAGCGCTTGAAAAATTTATAATTGCATTTTTTGCGCATTCAGCTAAATCTCCACCTGGGGGTGATGTCATCGCGCAGCAGCCGTACATCGGCGCTTGAATAGAAAAATTGAAAAAATATCGCGTCGAGAAAGCTGAGGGTGCGTAAAGTAGATGAAGGGGCAAGAGTGGTATACAGGCCGTTTCCCTTTCTCCTAAATTTTCAGAGTATTAATCTCCCACCACCCCATACTTTTGAAAAAAAGCGTCACGTATACTCGGTTAATTTTTATACGATCGGTGTCGTATCAACTGCTAGTACCAACGGTCCACTTCTCATAACCGAGAGACAAAATGTACTGTGCTGAAGGAAGTAGCAGCAACGGTTGCAAACGCATGAATTACTACGTTCCACGAGATGAAATTAAGCCGTGCAAGAAACCACGAGATGAAATTAAGCCGTACAAGAAACCACATGATTTGTAAGTATCACAAATGTTTCATATACATATATATATTTTTCATATATGTTTTTTCCATGCTATTTCATATTAAATTGTATTTTTCAGATGCGGTAAACCTCGTTGTATACCACGTATTTTGGTACGCAGATTTGCTTTGACGCGCACTGCTTATAAATACTTGGATATTGGAATCAGCGTTGGAGTAACATCTTACGTGGCATTACATCTCGGCGATAACCGAGGCAATCAAATCGTATTATCTATTGACACATGGGAATCGCTAATGCTGAAACGAGCTGACGTTGAACGGCTTGTACAAACGCCTAATCATGCACCAATGTGGATTTACGACTTAACAATTGAGATTGTTAAAATACACGATGCGAGTATTGTGAAACTTACGCGTTTCTTGCTTGTACATGAAACCGTCAACTATATTTTTTTTATTCGAACTCGATCATTGCGTTAATCATGAATATTTGAAACTGTGTGAGAATATAGAAGCCGTAAATGAGAGTTTCGATCGACTTGTCGTTAATTTGCAAGGTAATATGTTTGATGCCAAAAAAGATGATGCTATTAAAATCTTGCGCGACGTCTATGATAAAACATCTGTCATAGATTGCGAACTATTAGCGTATGCTGTGGATGAACTTTTGTCTGAAACCTTGAGACGAGGTGATGTATTTTAACATAAATAAATGTGTTAAAAATGAAAAAAATGATTATATATTTCTTTCGCTTCTCTTCCTTGCTCGCGCTATCCTTCTCTTACACGCGTGCATGCCTCGCGCTATCTCTCTCACACCGCCTTGCGAACGCCGTATCTCGCATCATCCACGTGCATGCCTCGCGCTATCTCTCTTTCTCTCTCTCTCTCTCTCAAGTGCATGCCTCGCGCCATCTCTCTCCAACGTGTATGCGAACGCCATCCTTTTCCAACGTGCATGCAAACGCTATCCTTGTCTTACGCTCATATGAACGCCTCGCGCTATTTTTCTCCCACGTCCATAGAATATCATTAGCGCTATCCTTCTTCCACGCCCATAGAATATCATTAGCGCTATCTCACTCTCCCACCTACTCGCGTGCGTTCCCTCTTCCCCACGGACCCCTCGCCTATCGATTTCGTCGCGGTTACCCTCCCCCTCACCGCGGATCCCTCGTCTATCGGTTAGGACGCGGTCCCCCTCCCCCCTTTCCGCGGGTCCCTCGCCTATCGGTTAGGACGCGGTCGAACCCCTTGCTTATTGGTTAAGACGCGGTCGAACTCCTCGCCTACCGGTTAGGACGCGGTTCCCGCGTGACGTCATACCCCCCGCGCCGGTTTCCCCTCGCCACTCACCCCCCCCCCCCTTGGAGGACCTGAGTTAGAACCCGCATAGTATCACTACTAGAGCGCTAACTTTATGATCCGAATGAGCAGCGTAAGCCCGTCGGCCATTAATGTGTAATTATCACCAAATTCCACCTAAAATTATCTCACGAAACGCGTGGCACTATAACTATTTCCGGGCGCTACTCACTCGGCTAAATTACCTACAATTGGATTGGCAAACTACGGGTCGACGACTCTCGTTCCACGCACCGGTCGGATCCTCTCGTTCTCTCGCAGACCGATCTCGATCGCTCGTCCTGGTGAGGCCTGCGTCCTCGCCGGTATCACGCCAAACAGTGACGAGCGATCGTCCTGCGGGAGACACGTCGGCGCGATAAATCGCGATTGGGCCACCTGTGGCGCTTCCGCGTTCCACAGGGCCGTTCTTTGGGCCTCGCGGTCCTCGTGGTCCTGAGTCGCTGTGGTTATTCGCCCCGTATTATTTCAATTTATTCGGCAGGGAGGGGCGGACCTTCCCGGCAGCGACTGGGTGACTCCGGCTTCTATCTTGTTGGATAGCTCTCCTTGTGAGTTCCCTTGTCGTCCCGTTCTTAGGACTCCCTATTTGCCGGATACCTCCGATCTTCCGTTCCTTTTTGTCCTGTCGAGAGAAAAGTCAACTGCAGAGGCTTTTATCTGCCAAAAATTATAAGTTATTTAATAAGGCAATTATCACCCGGCGGTCCCCGCTTTTCTCGCTCCTCGGACGATCGCTCTCAGCTGCTCTTCTTCTCCGTCTCTTCCCTCCGCCGGATGGGATCTCATCGTCTTTCCCGCTGCCGACAACCAACTCGCGGGCTCATTAACGAGCTCACATTACCGCAAAAAAAGAAACAGAGGAAAAAAGCCAGATCCGCTGATCCGGTAATCGGGTCGCTCTTTCCCTAATTCGGTAGGACGCAGGCCCCGAGAAACCGCCCGCGGTCAGGTCATTCGGCCTTTGTGACGGACGTATCAAAAACGTCATGTCACAGTATATATGTCGTTGAGCGGATCGCATCTCTCCCGAGGAGAGTAAACGGCACTTTTCAGTGCCTATTTTATTCGTTCGAGTTGGATCATCTCGCAATTTTCGCAATAATCGGCACTTTTCAGCGCCAAACTTTTAACAAAAACTATTTTCCATATATATATATATATATATCAATCGGTACTTTTTAGTACCAGACACTTTAGTTTTTGTCTCTCGATTTTAATATTATAATCATATCGCTCTTCATAGTACTACGATTATAATATTAATATTGTTAAAGTGTTCTCGCGTATATTTTATATCGTATGTTGCAAATATAGTTTTTAAAGTTCAATATAATTTAAAAAAATATATTATATTTTATATATATTCATTTATTTGAAAGCATTAAGTTGCGCGATATAAAATATACCTAAAAAATGTGTACTGTATAAATTTTTAATTTTCTGTTTCTTATCTGTTTAGGTTCATCATGACGAACGAAGAAGTTTTTCATCACGACGATCGGAAAATCCGGTAATCCGCGGCCTCTAAATATACATAAAGATTTAATAAATTTTTTAAATTGGATATTAAATATAATTAGATTAATTAGATATTAATATTGTAATTTTATAGATATAAGAATTAGAATAGATGTAAAAATTTTATATTTATATATATTTACAGATGTTCAATTGTATATATAATTTAAGTGTATAATTTTTGTATAAATAATTATAATTTAGCGCATAAGTAGAAAGCGCGCAATAATATATAAAAACAAATATTGTAAAAATTAATAATAAAAATAATATTGCATTCAATTTTTCATTTTTTAAATAAAAATCGTATTAAACTAACATCGATACCCTTTAAATCCATTTAAATGCCCCATTTTATATGAATGGCCAAAAGCTGCAGATTCTGCTCGGTTTCTGCCACCAATCTGACGTCAAATCATGTTAGCAGATCCTGCTCGGTTTCTGCTGCCAATCTGCTGTCAGATTCTGTGAGCAGGCTCTGCTGGCAGATCATAAGCCTAATGTTGACATAACAGACACCAAATTGCTAGCAAGAACTGAGGAAATCTGTTGCCAATCTGCTGACATATTGCGCGCATTTTGCTTACTGGGCTGTCTTATTTGCACACATTACAATCTGACATCTAACTAGATTGTTTAGTTAGGTTGGATTGGATTAGATTTAAATAATATGGTCTATGCCTGAATGCAACATGTGTAATTAGAATTCATCGAAACAAGGAGAAACAAATTTTTATAATAGCTTCTTATTCATGCGCGTTTTTTAAATTTCCTATTTACTAATTTCTTCATTGAAATTAAACATTTTAGCATTCAACATATTAGTCCAGTCAATAGGTAGGTTTTACCTTGCAAAAGGTCAAGGAAAGTTTATACTTGGCATAGTTCTTAAGTTTGGCATACTAATTAATACTCTGAGGTTTTGACCTTGAAACGTTGCCGTTCGCGCCGCCATATTGGAAAAATGGAGCGAAAAATCACTTTTTCGTGAATATCTCGTTTCCGGTGCAATTTGGAGCAAAAGTATCTATTACAAAGTTTGTAGAACACAAAATTTCCTACAAATTTTGTATGCGACACTTTTTTCTCAGATAAATAGTTTACGAGTTATAGCAGAGGAAAGCGGAGAGGTTTTTTGCAATTTGTAAAAAATGCTGGATTTTCTCTGGAGATTTGAAAGATTATTGATTATTATTATATCATTACTATTATATCATTATATATGTATATACGTATAATATACCATTAATATATTATATTATATATACATATATATACAGGGTGTGGCGCCAAAATCCAGACAAAATTCAATTTGAATTTCCCGCCGTTTTGTACCACTTGTAGAGATCGCGATTGGCGTCCAAATAGCTTGACACATGTACTAAACAGTCATAACCTCGAAACAGTCGCAATGTTGAAACCAAGTGCGGAGTATAACCGAAGAGCCGCGATTATCGAAAGTGTTCGCGCTGGGCGCATCAGCAAGATGTTTATTTGCGTGTTCTGACAAATGTAGTGAAGCCGTGGATGAAAACTGTGTCGTCTGGAAAGCCGTATGTTTTCCAGCAGGACGGTGCGCCCGCCCACACAAGTCATTTGGTTCAAAATTGGTTGTCCGACAACGTCGACATGTTTTGGTCCAAAGAATTCTTGCGTCCCAACAGCCCAGATTTAAATCCTTTGGACTTCTATGTATGGAGCGTGGTTGAAAGGGTCACCAACAAGACCAGACATCCAAACGTCGCATCATTTAGAGCCGATATTGAAGCGACATTCGCCGATATGGACCGTGACGCATTAAAAAGAGCCTGCGAACGCTTCAGACCGAGAATGGAGGCAGTCATTCAAGCAGGGGGAGGATATATTGAGTAAATGTGTTCTTTATGACCTTACAAACAATTTAGTAAAAAAAGAAAATTTGTAAACTTTTCCGTTTTTGCAATAAAAATTATGCTTGAAAATAATCTTTCATTTGTCCGGATTTACACACATATATACATATGTATATATGTAGAATTATTGATTGTAGGTAATGTCTATTTGTTACTCGTTTCCACAATACCTTGAGAGAGTAAGTGGCGCGTTTTTTAATGTGGTATCCCCGGAAAGCTTAATCCACGACCTTTTACTTGATGTTTTTTTTTAAATCTTTTAGAAAACCCAGATGGACACAGGTTGACTGATGTCTTCTTGAGAATCTTCAGGATCTTTTTGAAAATCGTTCACCTCATCTCCTGCTTCTTCTTCTTTTTCTTCGTTCACGAATGTTGATAATTTTTTCATTATATCTGTTGTACTAATGTCATCTTCATTTTCCTCGTTTTCAGAGTCTGCCAAAATCTATGGAACGTTTTCGCAGGAGTCTCCATTGCAAAATGAGCAGATAATAAAGAACTTTAGGCCTGCTTTCCTGCAGCCACATGCTGAACCACATCCTTTTTTTGCACATACATGAAATAAATTTCAATATAGTGCCTCCGGAGCAGGATCTTTTGTGGTTGTAACTATAGTAAGTTCGAGTTTGCTTTTCTTCCATCCCCATTCCTCTGGATTTTTTGAATTGCCATACATGCTTACACTTAATGGTATATCCGCAACGAGTGTTGTCGTGTAGCTTCTCTTGTAGGTGGTAAGATAGAAAGATTAAATTTACTTTTTGTAATTGATTTTGTGAAATGTTGATAGCGAAGAGAATCCAGCGTAGCATTTTCTTTGGAAACGCCGTAAAGTGTAATTAAGATATTTTCTCCTGAGGTAGTAATGACTTTGAGATCTGCATTTGGCTTTTAAAATATTTGTAGAGTTTGGTTCAAGTCTTTTTCTGGAGCAGCCATGATCGAACGTGTGATGCGACTGAAAACTACAGACACACTAAATGTGCATTTTAGGCTGTGATGCCAGAACAATGTCCCGGTCAGCACGCACACAATCAGAGAACCCCGTACATGTATTGTGCAGAGCGCTTTGCGCAGTACATGTACGGTATTCTCTAATTATGTGCGTGCGAGCCGGGACCTCGTTCTGGCATCACAGATTCCAGGCTACGTTCATTCAAACCATGATCCTAGACCCAAGTAGTAGATGTTTCAAAGCGATGGAGAGGAGACGGCAGATCTTTCGTATACCTGAATGTTGCCTTGAATAGAATAGAATTCTAAAGAATATTTTACCTGGCTTAAGCTTGCCGATATTCATTTACTTTCAGAGAAAATCCTATAATTAAAATTGGTTTATGTTCTTATTGTACCTCGAAATTTTAATACGATTTTTCAAGGTGGTGTGGAAACAAATAATATATAGACATTATCTATTTATTAATAATTATATATACATATGTATGTATATGTGTGTATATATGTATATATAATATAATATATTAATAGTATATTATACGTATATACATATATAATGATATAATAGTAATGATATAATAATAATCAATAATCTTTCAAATCTCCAGAGAAAATCCAGCATTTTTTACAAATTGCAAAAAACCTCTCCGCTTTCCTCTGCTATAACTCGTAAACTATTTATCTGAGAAAAAAGTGTCGCATACAAAATTTGTAGGAAATTTTGTGCTCTACAAACTTTGTAATAGATACTTTTGCTCCAAATTGCACCGGAAACGAGATATTCACGAAAAAGTGATTTTTCGCTCCATTTTTCCAATATGGCGGCGCGAGCAGCAACGTTTCAAGGTCAAAAACTTAGAGTATTGATTAGTATGCCAAACTTAAGAACTATGCCAAGTATAAACTTTCCTTGACCTTTTGCAAGGTAAGGCCCTTTTTATGTCTCTATTTGTCTCTTTTTATGGACTATATTATATTTATATGTTTATATGTTTTAACGTACTTTATGTTTATTTTACAACATATGAGAGAAGGAAGAAAAGAAGGTGAGAGACCTCTGCGAAAAAGCAAGAATCTCGCATTAATCTACAATGTACTTAAATAAAATTACTAAATGTATAGCTTATTTATTTTAAAATATCTTATCTTTATTACTTAAGAATTAAGAAAATTTAATTTTGGATAACCATGCAAAGAAAATAAAATAAAAGTTATTGATTTTATATAGTTCTTTTTCTGCTATTATCCTTTATATTTATCTCTCTTAATTAATTAATTATGAATGAAATTGACAAAAATGTCTAATACAGCATTATATTCATTGAATACAAATAAGAGCACATACCGTTGCAAGAAAGTTATCATCATTTTTGAGAAAATTCTCGAAAGCATAAAAGGCCTCTTCATCCTTGAGGGGTAAGTTAGGTAAATCTTTAGATTTTACGGGTGCTGGATCCTCAGGCAATAGTTTCCTGTATACTCTTGTAAGCGACATGTTAACATGATCTAATTTTCCACTTACTTCCAAATTTGCTCTATTAAAACATTTAGCAAGATTTCACATTTGTTATCCATGGATTGTTGTAAATATTTTTCACATAATAATTGTATTAAGAGAATTACACTTTAAATACGCATAAACGAAAATAAATGACGAACCATTCATTGTTGATACAGATGTCCGACATAATAATGTCTTAGCAAATGCAGTTTTTCCAGAAGTATCACAATCAGTGTTAGGAATTCCAGCCTTAGGTGTGTGTAAAATAATCCCATCATCATTTGAATATAAATAAAATAACTGAATGAGAAATGTCCAATCCTAATAATCAAGAAGTAATGAATTGAAATTGACACCCACCATTTTCAAACAATATGTTTTTTGTTAATACACTTGTAGAAGATTCATCTCTGACACTTACAGAGGTTGAGTCAGTACACAAATCATACAATGAATTATTACCCAGTCAGCTATGTCTGTTCTAACAGATATTGCCAAGTGCTTGCTACAAATTATTGTCAGCAAAAAGGCTACAAATTTGGTACAAGAGTTGTTATTACCGATTAAGCTGGCAGATTGCCGGCAAGAACCAAGCAAAGCTTGCTAACATAACTAGACAGCAAATTGACGGCAGAAACCGAGCAAAGCTTGCTGACATGACTGACATCAGATTGTTGGCAAAAACTGAGCAAGATCTGGAGTGCGCAATCTGATGGCAAATTGGCAGCAAAAACCGAACAGAATCTGCAGCTTATTACAAAGTATTATAAAATAGGGTAATTATTTACTATAACGGACCCAGCTCCAATGATGTTGACCTTGACGTATGTTGTCAAGGACATAATCCTGAGTAACTTTTCCTTATAACTTAATCGGCGGTCTCTTATAATTTTTAAGATATTTAAAGTTAAAGTTAGATTCGAAACGAAAATTTGGTTTGAGTTATATAACGTAACTTGAATCAAATTTTAGTTTTAAATCAGAAATAGATTTGGGTTAGGTTATATTTGTTATAGCCCAAAACGGCTATAACCAAATTATAATAGTATAGTTATTAATTATTAAATATTATTTAACGTCTTCCGACTATAACTCGAAGTCGAGGAAGACGTATAAAGTTACGAGTGCAATCGCTGACAAAGCAAGCCACGCGCGGAGGCCACGCGTTCGCGAGACTCGAAGACCGATACGCCGGAAATGCAAGCAAAGAATATACGTAGCTTGCATCCGGGGTTTTTCCACCCAAAATCGAGCGACACGACCACCTATGGTCCTGTCGCTAAGCGATCCCCTCCAAAAAACTAATCGAACAGGAGGTGATAAAACTACCCACCTCGAACGAGCGCTAGGCAGTCTTAATCACAAAACCACCCGAAACAGTTATATTCATACAATTATACAGCACAGTCGAATTCAATAAAGAGCAACCGCGAGACGGACAATTGAAATCATTTTAATAAAAAGAGCGTCCCAGCTGATCTCGCGACGGCAGCCGCGATATCAGGCACGCGCAGCAATTCTATACCACGATAAGCCGAGTTGAAGTGCGAGAAAGACAAGAAGATTTAAAGCCGATGTATACGAATAAATGACTTTATTTCTACAACTACTACAAAATTGTTGACACGGCGAGACGACCCTGCCCGATCCCGAACTCCTTAGTTCTAATTTGGCCAACGATCCCCAAAAAATTCGCTGTGCTTCCACGGAGGCACAACATATTTTTCGGAAGTGGAGCCTCCCCCCCCCGTAGGGAGGGGGCAGAACCCACTGTGTCCATGCATATACTTTACAATGCAAAGCGACGTTCAGCCAGAATTGTTGTGTGGATGGGAAAGTGTATACGTGAACGCAGTGAGTTCCGCCCCCCATTTTTTTTCTGTGTAAGAGCCTTAACTGTCTCTTTAATTTTTTGTGCGTTTGATATTTCATCTTCATCATTGTCAGAATGTATGATTCTGTTTGACCTCTTCCTTATTACTTGTGAAGGTTCATCATTTGACTCCTCTGAATCGTACAAACGTTTTGTCTTACGTTTCTTTCTACGCCCTTCCAAGTCAGTCTCTCCTGCTGCAGTGTCAAGATAACTATTATCTTCGGCTAACTTACAGGCTTTACGGACATTGTGATATTTATCTGAAAATATAGGATGGGTATGATCACGATTTCAAAAGTTTATCCAAATTTAGTCGAAACATTATTGTTTTCTTTTCAAAACTATGATCACGAAAATAGTGTATTTTATTATTAGTGTATAGAAAATATTATGTAGGAAATGTAACTCTGAAAATTCTGAAAAATATAAAAAGTAATACATCATAACATTATACAGCAAATTTTTATAATACAAATCAATGAAAAGATTTTTTATTCATTAGATGCAATGTAATATAAAGCATATTTTATCGTTATATATCGTGATTTTATCGGTTTATCGTCATTTATTTATTATCCTTTCTTTTTTTTTACATTAATATAATGATACAAATGTAGCAACTATTACTTTCCTTATTCTTTCTTTTTTCTAAACGTTTTAATATCATTACATGCATTGTTCTGAGATTTATATCACTACCACATATAACTTTATTTTATATATGTATAAAAAGATAATTTAACAATTACAAATCATGCATACCATACGCATATATAACTGTGACTGGATAATTATTGAACTCCATCAAAACCATAACTAATCTTGTAATTTTTTGAGCAGAGAATTTCTTAGGTGGCCATTTGCATGATAACTTATCCTCATTAATCCATGAGAAGGGTACAACTGTCACAGATTTTTCTTCTCCACCAAATTTTACTACAACATACTAAAAATCAATTGAGCATTTAACATTTAATATATTTTTAATATATTTCAGAAAAATGGAATTAAACATTAAGAATATAAAACTATATTTTTAACTTTTTACCTCTCCAGTAAAAAACAATATTCGCTTCTTCATTTTATGCAATTCATTGTCAATATGGTAAAAAGATTGCTTCCAATAATTTAATGAATAAAATGTTATAAAATTAATTAAATAAAAATTTATATACTTTTTTACAAAAAAATATAATATTTAAAAAATATTCAAATTTTCATAAATCTAAATCGATCATAGAAATACATAGAATTCCATCTAAAAGAGGAATGGCCACACATTTAGCTTTTACATGCGACAATTTCCAATACTGACATCTTCTCTCTTTCTCTTTAACCTTGTATATGCCAATAGAAGACGATGGCAGGGGAAAATCATAAAAATTGTGTAGTTGTCTGAATTTTTTCCCTACCAAGATTACACCTTCCATGGTATTTATAATATTTGATAACAGCACGACTTCTTCAAAAATAGTAGAAAACGATTATTTGGCTCATTACAATTCAAAATCATTTTTTTCCATATTACTTCTGTAAATTGTTCACCCTCAAATATTTCTGGCCTTTTTTCATGATGGCCTCTTAAGACAGGTTTATATGAGTTGGATAAAACATTTTCAACTAATATGCCTCCTGTTTCTGAATCACGTTTGGCTAGTTGCTGAAGTGGTTTATAATTTGATTTAAGTACTCCTTTAATGACACCTAAATGATTTTCATTGGGGAAAGCACTAAACGATTTTAGAGTACCACAATTTTCACATTCTTTAGCAAGATGAACAATAGAATGTACATTGTACACAAGAAAATCACGACCCAGGATACGAGCAGCGTGACTGATAAATTCTTTTAATAGATAATCAGCAACATGATTTAAATCATGATAAAAAGTGATGTGACGTTTTTGGGATGTCCGTCACAAGGGCCGAATGGCCCGATCGGGGGCGGTTTTTCGGGGGCCTGCGTCCTCTCTATTTAGGGAGAGAGCGGCCCAATCGTCAGATCGACGAGATCTGACTTTTGGTAGTAATAGTTATCGGAAATGTAAGCTCGAGATGAGCCCGCGAGTTGGTTGTCGGCACGAGATCGAGCGACGGGATCCCATCCGGCGGAAGAAAAGGAAGAGAGAAGAGCGACGGCCGAGAGCGGGAGTCCAGGACAACCAGAAAACAGGAGACGCCAGGTCGTAGTTGTGTAATATTAAAAACATTTTTTTAAGGGCTAGTAAACATCGCTGCCGGTAATGTTATATTTCTTACGGCAGGAAAGGAGCGCGGAGGGCCGGAATAATCCAGCCAAAGGGGACGCCACTCCACCCGCACGAAGCGAGGGAGTCCCAAGGACGGAGCGACGAGCGAACTCTCAATCCGGAGCCTATTCGACCAAATAGGAAAGAAAGCCGATCGGGCGCAGCCGTAAGCCCGCACCTTTAAACCGAACAATAGAAAATCTTGGAAACTCCGGGGTGATGAATCCACCAACACGGCCGTGAGGACAACAAGGATTGCGAGGACCGCAGGACGGCCCTGCGAAAGCGTCACAGGTGGCACGATAGCGATTTATCGCGCCGACGTGTCTCCTGCAGGACTCTCGCTCGGCACTGTTCGGCGAGATAGCGAGAAGGACGCAGGCCTCGTAGAGCGCAGGCTAATTATCGAACAGGAAGGAAAATCGAGAGCTTCCAGCCGGTGGGACGAGCGTCGTCGACCGATTTTGTTGCCAAATAATTGTAGGTAATTAATTCGGATGAGTCGCGCCCTTAATAGTTGTCGAGCCACGCGTTTTGGTGAATTAACTTTGTGGATATTTTTGGTAGATTAAGTCGCACGGCCGACGGGCACACGTCGCTCATCCGAATTATATAAAATAGGCTCTCTCTATTCATTTCGCCGCCGCCGACAGTCATTAATGTTAGTTTCGCGTTTCTAATCATTGTATGTTGTAAATTATCGGGATTTTTATGTTCACGCGATCGATATTCCGCTCGCGCAAAGTATTGCGTCACACGACTCGTACACCACAGTCGTTATCGATAGTTTACGCAGTCTTTTTGTGTATTGTTAGCAATAATCTTGTAAACGCTAGGCGTAATTAGAGTGAGGAGAAAGCGTAATTCTCCGATATCGGGCAGAATATCTATCGGGTGTTTGTGACCCCGTTGTTAGTTTTCGCGAGTCATCCGAGTAATATACGTGGCGTATTTCAAGCAAAAGTCGCCGTTATTATTATTGAGGCACATTCCAGCACCACGAGCTGTGTTAAAAGACCGATTCGAGTCGTATCACTGGGAAATTTATATTATATTAAAGCGGATTCACGGGCGTGCGTAAAGTAGTTACCGGCGCATTCGAGAGATTTCTTTAGTTGTCGCGGCCTAATTAAGTCTCGTACGGCGGAAATCCTCGCGGCCGAAAAGTCGAGTTAAAAGCGTGCAAGACGCCTGGTAATTTGATACCGTTGCGCACGGTCGTGTTGATCTCCGCGGAAATTAGATAATATGACATTTTATTCGCCTATAGAATAAACATTGTCGTCCACGATTATTACTTCTGTGAACTGCTCTATACTCTTGTTTCATTTAATATATTATTATTGTTATCTTTATTTTTAATTTATCGAATGCTCATTTTTGCTCCCGTGTTCTCGATTCTCAAGATCTCTTCCGTTTCCCCCCGAACCACCCCCTCTACCATTTCGAGTATATTGAGTAGCCGCGGAATTTTGCCGTCGCGTTAATTATCGGTCTCGCAATTGTCTCTCAGCGTTACTATTATCGTGAATGGTGCGGCCTGCCGTACCTGGCGCCCAACTCGGTTTTTTTGGTGATATATGGATTTTTTCGGGATATCGGGATCGATATTCGAGATACGCGCCGAAGATGTGCCGTGGGCACCGAAAACCGCCCGCCGAATAAGTAATTATTATTTAAATAATTCAAAAGAAATTACGGTTACAGTATATAGCTGAATGAAGCAATAGAAGGGTATGATAAATATTTTGAGGAAACTAGTCTTTAAATACTTTATTACCATCGTAAAGTAGACACCGTCTAAACTCTGTGCCTTTCCACTTTGTTCTATTATCACGATTTCCCAGACTTCTAGGTTTACGATTGAACTCCTTAGGAAAATACTGAGCAATTTCATTTAAATTGTCATTAATCCTCATTACAGTGTCTCTTGGAAGTCTGCAGTGGGTTCGTTTCTCAATTAAAAAAGATAAAAATCGTTTAAAAACTCGT
>CAJQTV010000986.1:0-12871 GCA_907163055.1 Formica aquilonia x Formica polyctena | reverse complement strand
GGCACACAGAGCTAAGACGCTATGTACGCAATTTTCCTTCGTTCGGAACGACTTAGTTACGTACCTGTAAGTGAGATATACCGAAAGTTTTCATAACACATCAAGGAAATTGAGGAACAACGCTTCTCGGCACACAGAGCTAAGATCGCTATGTACGCAAGTTTCCTTTGTTCGAAACGACTTAGTTACGTGCCTGTAAGCGAGATTTGCCGAAAATTTTCATAACACATCAAGGAAATTGAGGAACAACGCTTCTCGGCACACAGAGCTAAGATCGCTATGTACGCAAGTTTCCTTCGTTCGGAACGACTTAGTTACGTACCTGTAAGTGAGATATTGCCGAAAATTTTCATAACACATCAAGGAAATTGAGGAACAACGCTTCTCGGCACACAGAGCTAAGATCGCTATGTACGCAAGTTTCCTTCGTTCGGAACGACTTAGTTACGTGCCTGTAAGCGAGATTTGCCGAAAATTTTCATAACACATCAAGGAAATTGAGGAACAACGCTTCTCGGCACACAGAGCTAAGATCGCTATGTACGCAAGTTTCCTTCGTTCGGAACGACTTAGTTACGTGCCTGTAAGTGAGATTTACCGAAAATTTTCATAACACATCAAGGAAATTGAGGAACAACGCTTCTCGGCACACAGAGCTAAGATCGCTATGTACGCAAGTTTCCTTCGTTCGGAACGACTTAGTTACGTACCTGTAAGTGAGATATACCGAAAATTTTCATAACACATCAAGGAAATTGAGGAACAACGCTTCTCGGCACACAGAGCTAAGATCGCTATGTACGCAAGTTTCCTTCGTTCGGAACGACTTAGTTACGTGCCTGTAAGTGAGAGATTTGCCGAAAATTTTCATAACACATCAAGGAAATTGAGGAACAACGCTTCTCGGCACACAGAGCTAAGATCGCTATGTACGCAAGTTTCCTTCGTTCGGAACGACTTAGTTACGTACCTGTAAGTGAGATTTGCCGAAAAATTTTCATAACACATCAAGGAAATTGAGGAACAACGCTTCTCGGCACACAGAGCTAAGATCGCTATGTACGCAAGTTTCCTTCGTTCGGAACGACTTAGTTACGTGCCTGTAAGCGAGATTTGCCGAAAATTTTCATAACACATCAAGGAAATTGAGGAACAACGCTTCTCGGCACACAGAGCTAAGAGATCGCTATGTACGCAAGTTTCCTTCGTTCGGAACGACTTAGTTACGTGCCTGTAAGCGAGATTTGCCGAAAATTTTCATAACACATCAAGGAAATTAAGGAACAACGCTTCTCGGCACACAGAGCTAAGATCGCTATGTACGCAAGTTTCCTTCGTTCGGAACGACTTAGTTACGTGCCTGTAAGTGAGATTTGCCGAAAATTTTCATAACACATCAAGGAAATAGAGGAACAACGCTTCTCGGCACACAGAGCTAAGATCGCTATGTACGCAAGTTTCCTTCGTTCGGAACGACTTAGTTACGTGCCTGTAAGCGAGATTTGCCGAAAATTTTCATAACACATCAAGGAAATTGAGGAACAACGCTTCTCGGCACACAGAGCTAAGATCGCTATGTACGCAAGTTTCCTTCGTTCGGAACGACTTAGTTACGTACCTGTAAGCGAGATTTGCCGAAAATTTTCATAACACATCAAGGAAATTGAGGAACAACGCTTCTCGTGCCTGTAAGCGATATTTGCCGAAAATTTTCATAACACATCAAGGAAATTGAGGAACAACGCTTCTCGGCACACAGAGCTAAGATCGCTATGTACGCAAGTTTCCTTCGTTCGGAACGACTTAGTTACGTACCTGTAAGTGAGATATACCGAAAGTTTTCATAACACATCAAGGAAATTGAGGAACAACGCTTCTCGGCACACAGAGCTAAGATCGCTATGTACGCAAGTTTCCTTCGTTCGGAACGACTTAGTTACGTGCCTGTAAGCGAGATTTACCGAAAATTTTTCATAACACATCAAGGAAATTGAGGAACAACGCTTCTCGGCACACAGAGCTAAGATCGCTATGTACGCAAGTTTCCTTCGTTCGGAACGACTTAGTTACGTGCCTGTAAGCGAGATTTACCGAAAATTTTCATAACACATCAAGGAAATTGAGGAACAACGCTTCTCGGCACACAGAGCTAAGAACGCTATGTACGCAAGTTTCCTTCGTTCGGAACGACTTAGTTACGTGCCTGTAAGTGAGATATACCGAAAATTTTCATAACACATCAAGGAAATTGAGGAACAACGCTTCTCGGCTCACAGAGCTAAGATCGCCATGTACGCAAGTTTCCTTCGTTCGGAACGACTTAGTTACGTGCCTGTAAGCGAGATTTGACGAAATTTTTCATAACACATCAAGGAAATTGAGGAACAACGCTTCTCGGCACACAGAGCTATGATCGCTATGTACGCCAGTTTCCTTCGTTCGGAACGACTTAGTTACGTGCCTGTAAGCGAGATTTACCGAAAATTTTCATAACACATCAAGGAAATAGAGGAACAACGCTTCTCGGCACACGTAGCTAAGATCGCTATGTAGGCAAGTTTCCTTCGTTGGGAACGACTTAGTTACGTGCCTGTAAGCGAGATTTGCCGAAAATTTTCATAACACATCAAGGAAATTGAGGAACAACGCTTCTCGGCACACAGAGCTAAGATCGCTATGTACGCAAGTTTCCTTCGTTCGGAACGACTTAGTTACGTGCCTGTAAGCGAGATTTGCCGAAAATTTTCATAACACATCAAGGAAATTGAGGAACAACGCTTCTCGGCACACAGAGCTAAGATCGCTATGTACGCAAGTTTCCTTCGTTCGGAACGACTTAGTTACGTGCCTGTAAGTGAGATTTACCGAAAATTTTCATAACACATCAAGGAAATTGAGGAACAACGCTTCTCGGCACACAGAGCTAAGATCGCTATGTACGCAAGTTTCCTTCGTTCGGAACGACTTAGTTACGTGCCTGTAAGCGAGATTTGCCGAAAATTTTCATAACACATCAAGGAAATTGAGGAACAACGCTTCTCGGCACACAGAGCTAAGATCGCTATGTACGCAAGTTTCCTTCGTTCGGAACGACTTAGTTACGTGCCTGTAAGTGAGATTTGCCGAAAATTTTCATAACACCTCAAGCAAATAGAGGAACAACGCTTGTCGGCTCACACAGCTAAGATCGCTATGTACGCAAGTTTCCTTCGTTCGGAACGACTTAGTTACGTGCCTGTAAGCGAGATTTGCCGAAAATTTTCATAACACATCAAGGAAATTGAGGAACAACGCTTCTCGGCACACAGAGCTAAGATCGCTATGTACGCAAGTTTCCTTCGTTCGGAACGACTTAGTTACGGGCCTGTAAGCGAGATTTGCCGAAAATTTTCATAACACATCAAGGAAATTGAGGAACAACGCTTCTCGGCACACAGAGCTAAGATCGCTATGTACGCAAGTTTCCTTCGTTCGGAACGACTTAGTTACGTGCCTGTAAGTGAGATTTGCCGAAAATTTTCATAACACATCAAGGAAATTGAGGAACAACGCTTCTCGGCACACAGAGCTAAGATCGCTATGTACGCAAGTTTCCTTCGTTCGGAACGACTTAGTTACGTGCCTGTAAGCGAGATTTGCCGAAAATTTTCATAACACATCAAGGAAATTGAGGAACAACGCTTCTCGGCACACAGAGCTAAGATCGCTATGTATCACAGAGCTAAGATCGCTATGTACGCAAGTTTCCTTCGTTCGGAACGACTTAGTTACGTACCTGTAAGTGAGATATACCGAAAATTTTCATAACACATCAAGGAAATTGAGGAACAACGCTTCTCGGCACACAGAGATAAGATCGCTATGTACGCAAGTTTCCTTCGTTCGGAACGACTTAGTTACGTGCCTGTAAGCGAGATTTGCCGAAAATTTTCATAACACATCAAGGAAATTGAGGAACAACGCTTCTCGGTGTTTCCTTCGTTCGGAACGACTTAGTTACGTGCCTGTAAGTGAGATTTACCGAAAATTTTCATAACACATCAAGGAAATTGAGGAACAACGCTTCTCGGCACACAGAGCTAAGATCGCTTTCCTTCGTTCGGAACGACTTAGTTACGTGCCTGTAAGCGAGATTTGCCGAAAATTTTCATAACACATCAAGGAAATTGAGGAACAACGCTTCTCGGCACACAGAGCTAAGATCGCTATGTACGCAAGTTTCCTTCGTTCGGAACGACTTAGTTACGTGCCTGTAAGTGAGATTTGCCGAAAATTTTCATAACACATCAAGGAAATTGAGGAACAACGCTTCTCGGCACACAGAGCTAAGATCGCTATGTACGCAAGTTTCCTTCGTTCGGAACGACTTAGTTACGTGCCTGTAAGTGAGATTTGCCGAAAATTTTCATAACACATCAAGGAAATTTGAGGAACAACGCTTCTCGGCACACAGAGCTAAGATCGCTATGTACGCAAGTTTCCTTCGTTCGGAACGACTTAGTTACGTGCCTGTAAGCGAGATTTGCCGAAAATTTTCATAACACATCAAGGAAATTGAGGAACAACGCTTCTCGGCACACAGAGCTAAGATCGCTATGTACGCAAGTTTCCTTCGTTCGGAACGACTTAGTTACGTGCCTGTAAGCGAGATTTGCCGAAAATTTTTTCATAACACATCAAGGAAATTGAGGAACAACGCTTCTCGGCACACAGAGCTAAGATCGCTATGTACGCAAGTTTCCTTCGTTCGGAACGACTTAGTTACGTGCCTGTAAGTGAGATTTGCCGAAAATTTTCATAACACATCAAGGAAATTGAGGAACAACGCTTCTCGGCACACAGAGCTAAGATCGCTATGTACGCAAGTTTCCTTCGTTCGGAACGACTTAGTTACGTGCCTGTAAGCGAGATTTGCCGAAAATTTTCATAACACATCAAGGAAATTGAGGAACAACGCTTCTCGGCACACAGAGCTAAGATCGCTATGTACGCAAGTTTCCTTCGTTCGGAACGACTTAGTTACGTGCCTGAAAGCGAGATTTGCCGAAAATTTTCATAACACATCAAGGAAATTGAGAGAACAACGCTTCTCGGCACACAGAGCTAAGATCGCTATGTACGCAAGTTTCCATCGTTCGGAACGACTTAGTTACGTGCCTGTAAGTGAGATTTGCCGAAAATTTTCATAACACATCAAGGAAATTGAGGAACAACGCTTCTCGGCACACAGAGCTAAGATCGATTTGTACGCAAGTTTCCTTCGTTCGGAACGACTTAGTTACGTACCTGTAAGTGAGATATACCGAAAGTTTTCATAACACATCAAGAAAATTGAGGAACAACGCTTCTCGGCTCACAGAGATAAGATCGCTATGTACGCAAGTTTCCTTCGTTCGGAACGACTTAGTTACGTGCCTGTAATCGAAATTTGCCGAAAATTTTCATAACACATCAAGGAAATTGAGGAACAGTTCATAACGACTTAGTTACGTGCCTGTAAGCGAGATATGCCGAAAATTTTCATAACACATCAAGGAAATAGAGGAACAACGCTTCTCGGCACACAGAGCTAAGATCGCTATGTACGCAAGTTTCCTTCGTTCGGAACGACTTAGTTACGTGCCTGTAAGTGAGAGATTTGCCGAAAATTTTCATAACACATCAAGGAAATTGAGGAACAACGCTTCTCGGCACACAGAGCTAAGATCGCTATGTACGCAAGTTTCCTTCGTTCGGAACGACTTAGTTACGTGCCTGTAAGCGAGATTTGCCGAAAATTTTTATAACACATCAAGGAAATTGAGGAACAACGCTTCTCGGCACACAGAGCTAAGAACGCTATGTACGCAAGTTTCCTTCGTTCGGAACGACTTAGTTACGTGCCTGTAAGCGAGATTTGCCGAAAATTTTCATAACACATCAAGGAAATTGAAGAATAACGATTCTCGGCACACAGAGCTAAGATCGCTATGTACGCAAGTTTCCTTCGTTCGGAACGACTTAGTTACGTGCCTGTAAGCGAGATTTGCCGAAAATTTTTCATAACACATCAAGGAGATTGAGGAGAAACGCTTCTCGGCACACAGAGATAATATCGCTGTGTACGCAAGTTTCCTTTCGTTCGGAACGACTTAGTTACGTGCCTGTAAGTGAGATTTGCCGAAAATTTTCATAACACATCAAAGAAATTGAGGAACAACGCTTCTCGGCACACAGAGATAAGATCGCTATGTACGCAAGTTTCCTTCGTTCGGAACGACTTAGTTACGTGCCTGTAAGCGAGATTTGCCGAAAATTTTCATAACACATCAAGGAAAATTGAGGAACAACGCTTCTCGGCACAGAGCTAAGATCGCTATGTACGCAAGTTTCCTTCGTTCGGAACGACTTAGTTACGTGCCTGTAAGCGAGATTTGCCGAAAGTTTTAATAACACATCAAGGAAATTGAGGAACAACGCTTCTCGGCACACAGAGCTAAGATCGCTATGTACGCAAGTTTCCTTCGTTCGGAACGACTAAGTAGTTTCCTTCGTTCGGAACGACTTAGTTACGTGCCTTTAATCGAGATCTGAGATTTGCGAAAATTTTCATAACACATCAAGGAAATTGAGGAACAACGCTTCTCGGCACACAGAGCTAAGATCGCTATGTACGCAAGTTTCCTTCGTTCGGAACGACTTAGTTACGTACCTGTAAGTGAGATTTACCCGAAAATTTTCATAACACATCAAGGAAATTGAGGAACAACGCTTCTCGGCACACAGAGTTATGATCGCTATGGTACGCCAGTTTCCTTCGTTCGGAACGACTTAGTTACGTGCCTGTAAGCGAGATTTACCGAAAATTTTCATAACACATCAAGGAAATTGAGGAACAACGCTTCTCGGCACACAGAGCTAAGATCGCTATGTACGCAAGTTTCCTTCGTTCGGAACGACTTAGTTACGTACCTGTAAGTGAGATATACCGAAAGTTTTCATAACACATCAAGGAAATTGAGGAACAACGCTTCTCGGCACACAAAGCTAAGATCGCTGTGTACGCATGTTACCTACGTTCGGAACGACTTAGTTACGTACCTGTAAGTGAGATATACCGAAAGTTTTTTAACACATCAAGGAAATAGAGAAACAACGCTTCTCGGCACACAGAGCTAAGATCGCTATGTACGCAAGTTTCCTTCGTTCGGAACGACTTAGTTACGTGCCTGTAAGCGAGATTTGCCGAAAATTTTCATAACACATCAAGGAAATTGAGGAACAACGCCTCTCGGCACACAGAGCTAAGATCGCTATGTACGCAAGTTTCCTTCGTTCGGAACGACTTAGTTACGTGCCTGTAAGTGAGATTTGCCGAAAATTTTCATAACATCAAGGAAATTGAGGAACAACGCTTCTCGGCACACAGAGCTAAGATCGCTATGTACGCAAGTTTCCTTCGTTCGGAACGACTTAGTTACGTGCCTGTAAGCGAGATTTGCCGAAAATTTTCATATCACATCAAGGAAATTGAGGAACAACGCTTCTCGGCACACAGAGCTAAGATCGCTATGTACGCAAGTTTCCTTCGTTCGGAACGACTTAGTTACGTACCTGTAAGTGAGATATACCGAAAGTTTTCATAACACATCAAGGAAATTGAGGAACAACGCTTCTCGGCACACAGAGCTAAGATCGCTATGTATGCAAGTTTCCTTCGTTCGTAACAACATAGTTACGTGCCTGTAAGCGAGATTTGCCGAAAATTTTCATAACACATCAAGGAAATTGAGGAACAACGCTTCTCGGCACACAGAGCTAAGATCGCTATGTACGCAAGTTTCCTTCGTTCGGAACGACTTAGTTACGTGCCTGTAAGCGAGATTTGCCGAAAATTTTCATAACACATCAAGGAAATTGAGGAACAACGCTTCTCGGCACACAGAGCTAAGATCGCTATGTACGCAAGTTTCCTTCGTTCGGAACGACTTAGTTACGTGCCTGTAAGTGAGAGATTTACCGAAAATTTTCATAACACAGCAAGGAAATTTGGGATCAACGCTTCTCGGCACACAGAGCTAAGATCGCTATGTACGCAAGTTTTCGTTCGGAACGACTTAGTTACGTACCTGTATGTGAGAAATAACGAAAATTTTCATAACACATCAAGGAAATTGAGGAACAACGCTTCTCGGCACACAGAGCTAAGAACGCTACGTACGCAAGTTTCCTTCGTTCGGAACGACTTAGTTACGTGCCTGTAAGCGAGATTTGCCGAAAATTTTCATAACACATCAAGGAAATTGAGGAACAACGCTCCTTGGCTCACAGAGATAAGATCGCTATGTACGCAAGTTTCCTTCGTTCGGAACGACTTAGTTACGTGCCTGTAAGCGAGATTTGCCGAAAATTTTCATAACACATCAAGGAAATTGAGGAACAACGCTTCTCGGCACACAGAGTTGAGATCGTTATGTACGAAAGTTTCCTTCGTTCGGAATGACTTAGTTACGTGCCTGTAAGCGAGATTTACCGAAAATTTTCATAACACATCAAGGAAATTGAGGAACAACGCTTCTCGGCACACAGAGCTAAGATCGCTATGTACGCAAGTTTCCTTCGTTCGGAACGACTTATTTACGTGCCTGTAAGCGAGATTTGCCGAAAATTTTCATAACACATCAAGGAAATTGAGGAACAACGCTTCTCGGCACACAGAGCTAAGATCGCTATGTACGCAAGTTTCCTTCGTTCGGAACGACTTAGTTACGTGCCTGTAAGCGAGATTTGCCGAAAATTTTCATAACACATCAAGGAAATTGAGGAACAACGCTTCTCGGCACACAAAGTGAGATATACCGAAAATTGTCATAACACATCAATGATATTGAGGAACAACCCTGCTCGTCACTCTGAGCTAAGATCGCTATGTACGCAAGTTTCCTTCGTTCGGAACGACTTAGTTACGTACCTGTAAGCGAGATTTGCCGAAAATTTTCATAACACATCAAGGAAATTGAGGAACAACGCTTCTCGGCACACAGAGCTAAGATCGCTATGTACGCAAGTTTCCTTCGTTCGGAACGACTTAGTTACGTACCTGTAAGTGAGATATACCGAAAGTTTTCATAACACATCAAGGAAATTGAGGAACAACGCTTCTCGGCACACAGAGGTAAGATCGCTATGTACGCAAGTTTCCTTCGTTCGGAACGACTTAGTTACGTGCCTGTAAGCGAGATTTGCCGAAAGTTTTCATAACACATCAAGGAAATTGAGGAACAACGCTTCTCGGCACACAGAGCTAAGATCGCTATGTACGCAAGTTTCCTTCGTTCGGAACGACTTAGTTACGTGCCTGTAAGCGAGATTTGCCGAAAATTTTCATAACACATCAAGGAAATTGAGGAACAACGCTTCTCGGCACACAGAGCTAAGATCGCTATGTACGCAAGTTTCCTTCGTTTCGGAACGACTTAGTTTTCGTACCTGTAAGCGAGATTTACCGAAAAGTGAGATATACCGAAAATTTTCATAACACATCAAGGAAATTGAGGAACAACGCTTCTCGGCACACAGAGCTAAGATCGCTATGTACGCAAGTTTCCTTCGTTCGGAACGACTTAGTTACGTGCCTGTAAGCGAGATTTGCCGAAAATTTTCATAACACATCAAGGAAATTGAGGAACAACGCTTCTCGGCACACAGAGCTAAGATCGCTATGTACGCAAGTTTCCTTCGTTCGGAACGACTTAGTTACGTGCCTGTAAGTGAGATTTGCCGAAAATTTTCATAACACATCAAGGAAATTGAGGAACAACGCGCTTCGGCACACAGAGCTAAGATCGCTATGTACGCAAGTTTCCTTCGTTCGGAACGACTTAGTTACGTGCCTGTAAGTGAGATTTGCCGAAAATTTTCATAACACATCAAGGAAATTGAGGAACAACGCTTCTCGGCACACAGAGCTAAGATCGCTATGTACGCAAGTTTCCTTCGTTCGGAACGACTTAGTTACGTGCCTGTAAGTGAGATTTGCCGAAAATTTTCATAACACATCAAGGAAATTGAGGAACAACGCTTCTCGGCACACAGAGCTAAGATCGCTATGTACGCAAGTTTCCTTCGTTCGGAACGACTTAGTTACGTGCCTGTAAGCGAGATTTGCCGAAAATTTTCATAACACATCAAGGAAATTGAGGAACAACGCTTCTCGGCACACAGAGCTAAGATCGCTATGTACGCAAGTTTCCTTCGTTCGGAACGACTTAGTTACGTGCCTGTAAGTGAGATTTACCGAAAATTTTCATAACACATCAAGGAAATTGAGGAACAACGCTTCTCGGCACACAGAGCTAAGATCGCTATGTACGCAAGTTTCCTTCGTTCGGAACGACTTAGTTACGTGCCTGTAAGCGAGATTTGCCGAAAATTTTCATAACACATCAAGGAAATTGAGGAACAACGCTTCTCGGCACACAGAGCTAAGATCGCTATGTACGCAAGTTTCCTTCGTTCGGAACGACGACTTAGTTACGTGCCTGTAAGTGAGATTTGCCGAAAATTTTCATAACACATCAAGGAAATTGAGGAACAACGCTTCTCGGCACACAGAGCTAAGATCGCTATGTACGCAAGTTTCCTTCGTTCGGAACGACTTAGTTACGTGCCTGTAAGTGAGATTTGCCGAAAATTTTCATAACACATCAAGGAAATTGAGGAACAACGCTTCTCGGCACACAGAGCTAAGATCGCTATGTACGCAAGTTTCCTTCGTTCGGAACGACTTAGTTACGTGCCTGTAAGCGAGATTTGCCGAAATTTCATAACACATCAAGGAAATTGAGGAACAACGCTTCTCGGCACACAGAGCTAAGATCGCTATGTACGCAAGTTTCCTTCGTTCGGAACGACTTAGTTACGTGCCTGTAAGTGAGATTTGCCGAAAATTTTCATAACACATCAAGGAAATTGAGGAACAACGCTTCTCGGCACACAGAGCTAAGATCGCTATGTACGCCAGTTTCCTTCGTTCGGAACGACTTAGTTACGTGCCTGTAAGCGAGATTTGCCGAAAATTTTCATAACACATCAAGGAAATTGAGGAACAACGCTTCTCGGCACACAGAGCTAAGATCGCTATGTACGCAAGTTTCCTTCGTTCGGAACGACTTAGTTACGTGCCTGTAAGCGAGATATACCGAAAATTTTCATAACACATCAGGGAAATTGGGCCACAACGCTTCTCGGCACACAGAGCTAAGATCGCTATGTACGCTAGTTACCTTCGTTCGGAACGACTTAGTTACGTGCCTGTAAGCGAGATTTGAAGAAAATTTTCATAACACATCAAGGAAATTGAGGAACAACGCTTCTCGGCACACAGAGCTAAGATCGCTATGTACGCAAGTTTCCTTCGTTCGGAACGACTTAGTTACGTGCCTGTAAGTGAGATTTGCCGAAAATTTTCATAACACATCAAGGAAATTGAGGAACAACGCTTCTCGGCACACAGAGCTAAGATCGCTATGTACGCAAGTTTCCTTCGTTCGGAACGACTTAGTTACGTGCCTGTAAGCGAGATTTGCCGAAAATTTTCATAACACATCAAGGAAATTGAGGAACAACGCTTCTCGGCACACAGAGCTAAGATCGCTATGTACGCAAGTTTCCTTCGTTCGGAACGACTTAGTTACGTGCCTGTAAGCGAGATTTGCCGAAAATTTTCATAACACATCAAGGAAATTGAGGAACAACGCTTCTCGGCACACAGAGCTAAGATCGCTATGTACGCAAGTTTCCTTCGTTCGGAACGACTTAGTTACGTGCCTGTAAGCGAGATTTGCCGAAAATTTTCATAACACATCAAGGAAATTGAGGAACAACGCTTCTCGGGCACACAGAGCTAAGATCGCTATGTACGCAAGTTTCCTTCGTTCGGAACGACTTAGTTACGTGCCTGTACCTGTAAGCGAGATTACCGAAAAATTTTCATAACACATCAAGGAAATTGAGGAACAACGCTTCTCGGCACACAGAGCTAAGATCGCTATGTACGCAAGTTTCCTTCGTTCGGAACGACTTAGTTACGTGCCTGTAAGCGAGATTTGCCGAAAATTTTCATAACACATCAAGGAAATTGAGGAACAACGCTTCTCGGCATTTCCTTCGTTCGGAACGACTTAGTTACGTGCCTGTAAGTGAGATTTGCCGAAAATTTTCATAACACATCAAGGAAATTGAGGAACAACGCTTCTCGGCACACAGAGCTAAGATCGCTATGTACGCAAGTTTCCTTCGTTCGGAACGACTTAGTTACGTGCCTGTAAGCGAGATTTGCCGAAAATTTTCATAACACATCAAGGAAATTGAGGAACAACGCTTCTCGGCACACAGAGCTAAGATCGCTATGTACGCAAGTTTCCTTCGTTCGGAACGACTTAGTTACGTGCCTGTAAGTGAGATTTGCCGAAAATTTTCATAACACATCAAGGAAATTGAGGAACAACGCTTCTCGGCACACAGAGCTAAGATCGCTATGTACGCAAGTTTCCTTCGTTCGGAACGACTTAGTTACGTGCCTGTAAGTGAGATTTGCCGAAAATTTTCATAACACATCAAGGAAATTGAGGAACAACGCTTCTCGGCACACAGAGCTAAGATCGCTATGTACGCAAGTTTCCTTCGTTCGGAACGACTTAGTTACGTGCCTGTAAGTGAGATTTGCCGAAAATTTTCATAACACATCAAGGAAATTGAGGAACAACGCTTCTCGGCACACACAGAGCTAAGATCGCTATGTACGCAAGTTTCCTTCGTTCGGAACGACTTAGTTACGTACCTGTAAGTGAGATATACCGAAAGTTTTCATAACACATCAAGGAAATTGGGA
>CAJQTV010000985.1:0-33275 GCA_907163055.1 Formica aquilonia x Formica polyctena | reverse complement strand
TTTAATGTAATTCCAACCGCCTGATCGCCTTATCCTTAGAAGGACGGGGCGTCGGCACTTCCTGCGGCTTATCCTTAGAAGGACTAGCGCGCTATTGTAATCTGAAGGCCAGGTGTAAAGGTGGAGTCGGCGCGACACTGGCGGGAATCCTAATATGGCTCTACAAATACAATGCGCGGTATATACAGTGCGGTCTTACGGTACAAACAGGTCGCGGTATATACAAGGCGATGCTAGAGTCCCTTAGGACGCGGAGACCAAAGCGGTCTTACGGTACAAACAGGTCGCGGTATATACAAACGGTCTTACGGTATAACGCGGTACGGACTTATGAAGTAGCAGGATGCGCCGTCCCAGCAACCGGGAAGCCCGGCCTAACTACGGGAAGCCCGTAGCCTGGTATAACGCGGGGTATCAGGATGCGCCGTCCCGGCAACCGAGAAGCCCGGCCTAACTACGGGAAGCCCGTAGCCCGATGTAACGCGAGGTATCTCAGGGTGCGCCGTCCCAGCAACCGGGAAGCCCGGCCTAACTACGGGAAGCCCGTAGCCTGGTATAACGCGAGAGTCGGTTCAGGATCCGGAGAGTTGTACGTGACAGGAATCGGGATCGGGAACTGGTAGCGATACGCTCGCCGGACCGCCTTATATACCGGCGGCCGGCCTCCCACTCACGCTAGTCAGCGCGTGGTGGGGCGGCCCCACAGTGGGGCCGAGACACGGGTGTGGAAGTTTAGGGGCGCCATAGGCGCCGAGCCTCAGAATTGCGGGCTGTTGGTCGGCCCGCGAGGCTGGTAACGTATCGTTACACCACCCCCTCCTTTAGTGCAAGCGGCGGCTCATCCGGGGCCGTCCGAGTCTCTCCGGGGGTGTTGACTCCGGATGAGTCGCCGACTCAACAAAGCCGCCGGAACCACGGTACCGTACAAGGGCGGACGGGTGCCTCGGTTGGACGGGCCCGGTTGACCTCGGAGTGGGATCGGATGTTGAATAGGCCATCCACATCCGACGGAGGTTCTTGGCGGGCGAGGGGTAACCCGGTTTGACCCCCACGGTCGACGCGGCGGAAGGGTATGTACGGGAGGGCGTTAGGGCGATGGCGGAGTCCTCCGATGGTCAGCCCTCGTGGTCCTCCTCCTCTGGTGGTGCTGGCCGTCGGGGCTCAGTCCTCCGGCTCAGGATGCCCGTTGTCGAGGTCCGGGATCGGTTTCAAATCCTGCACATGGATGTGCCGGTGCCACTTCCTTCTGGCGTCGCGGAGGTCCACTACGACCGGCGATAGGATCTTTCGGACTTCCAGTGGTCCTATGTATCTGAGCGCCAGCTTGGCGTTAATCGCGTCGCCCTTGCTAGAGAGTGGCCGATCTCTCTTCCAGACCTGCTCGCCTATCTGCGGGCGCCAGTCGCGCCGTCGCAGATTATAATGGCGTTCCTGTCGTTGGAACGCGCGAGCCAGGTGGATTCGGACCACCTCGAAGGCCTCCTCGAGCCTTTTTTGGTGTATGTCACGGGCCCGGAGCTGGGGCCGGCGGTCTCCGGTCCTCCGGGTGGGGTCGAGCCAGTTCGCGCCCGTGCAGGATATATGCGGGCGTATATCCGGTGGCCTCGTGTTTCGCGGTATTTATCGCGAATTGCAACGCGACGATCTGTTCGTCCCAGTTTTTATGCCGTTTCCCTACGTACTGGGCGATCATAGTCTTAACCGTGCGGTTTGCGCGTTCCACTGGGTTGCACTGGGGTGCGTATACGGGTGACTTCCGGTGCGCGATCCCGAAGGCGGCGAGGATGGCCTTGAACCGCTGGGACGTGAACTGAGTCCCGTTGTCGGATATCAGTGTCGCCGGGCACCCGTGTCGATAGACGAGATGGTGGGTCACGGCGCGAGCTAGGTTTTCGGCGGTGGCTCGGCGCAAGGGGACCATCTCGATCCACTTGCTGAAACGGTCCTGGATCGTTAGCAGCCAAGTGAGCCCCTTCTTGGACCTGGGTAGTGGCCCAACCAGATCGACGGCCGCTTGTTGCCAGGGCGCGGTGCAGGCGGTTGCGCGGAGAGTCCCGGCTGGTCGCTGCTGCGAGGCCTTGTGCGCCATGCACGTCGGGCATTTCCGGACGTAACAAGTAATGTCCCTAAACATGCCGGGCCAATAATACAGCGGCGCGATGCGAGCGATGGTTTTCGCGATGCCGATGGTTTTCGCGATGCCCAGGTGCCCAGCTGCCGGATCGTCGTGCAGTCGGCTGAGCAAAGATGAACGCTGTTCGGTGGGGACGCATTGCTTCCACTGGTCTTCGGTCGGTGATTCCCCAAAGTCCAGGTGCAGGATATGCCGGTAGAGTTGGCCGTCCCGGATGTCGTAGTCGGGCAAGTCGGCAGGCCTTGCTTCCACGTCGGTGAGCATGCGGCGGTACCAACGGCACGTCGGTTGTCGCGTGACGGCGTTGGCCTCTGGCGTAAGAGACAGGGCATCGGCCACTCGGTTAAGGGCCCCTCGGCGGTATTGGATATCAAAGTCGTGTTGTTGGAGTTCGAATATCTATCTCCCTAGACGGCCGGTAGGTTCTTCGATCCGCTGAAGCCAGCGGAGGGCCTGGTGGTCGGTCAGGACCGTGAAACGATACCCCTCTAGGTACTCGCGCATCCGTCGGATGCCCCAGACGACGGCCAGGCACTCTAATTCGGTAGCGCTGTAGTTACGCTTCGCGGCATTGAGGGTTCGGCTGGCGTAAGCGATGACTCGCTCTCCCTCGTCAAGGTGCTGGGTTAATACGGCCCCCAGACCGTGTGCGCTGGCGTCGGTTTGGAGGACAAACGGCCTCGAGAAATCTGGACAGGCCAGGACCGGCGCGGTGGTCAGGGCTTTCTTTAGCCCTCGAAAAGCGGCTTCCTCGTTGTCCGTCCAAGTCCATTTGACCTTCTTATGTGTCAGCCTGGTGAGGGGCGCGGCGAGGGTCGAGAAGTCGGCAATGAAGCGCCTATACCATGAGGCTACCCCCAGAAATTGGCGCACCTTCTTCACGGTGGTCGGTGCTGGCCAATTCGCGACGGCGCTCACTTTCTCGGGGTCGGTGCGGATACCCCGGCGGCCGATAACGTGCCCGAGGTAACGGAGGCTCGTCGAGTGAGCGGCACTTGCCAATACCCGCTCTTGAGATCGAGCGTGGACAGATATTTGGCTCCACGCAGCTTGTCGAGCGTGGCCGCAATATGCGGCAGCGGATAAGCGTCTTTTTCGGATGCCGCATTTAATTTCCGGTAATCGATGCAGAACGGGTAAGCCCCGTCCTTCTTTCTGACCAGGACGATGGGAGAGCTCCAGGCGCTTGTCGAGGGTTCGATGACTCCCTCCTTTTCCATAGCCCGGACCTCCTGGTCGATAACGGCCTGCATCGCCGGGTTGCGTGGGCGATATCGCTGCTTAATTGCGGGCCCCGGTTACAGGCGGATGTGGTGTTGTACCCGATTGGTCGGCCCTTGGATTTGTTCAAATCTTGGCAGCTCGGCCTTTAGAAACGTCTCCAGACGTTGAGTCTCCTCGGATCTCCCTACGGTGCTGCCGACGGTTATGACTCCCAGGGTGGTCAGGTTGCTGGTCGGTTCTCTTGGCGGTGGCGGCGGTGGCAGCGTAATCCGCAACTTGGCCCATAGGTCTATGCCTATTAGCATGGGGCTACTCAAGTTCGGCAGAACGGAGAACTGGTGCCGGATAGTCTCCCCCTGGACGGCGATGGGGAGTGTGAGAACTCTGGTGATGGGGATCCGCGTCCCATCTGCTAAGTTAACGTGTTTAGCCACGGTGTCTGGACGACGTGTGCGGATCTTTATGCGATTGACGGTTTCGGTGCTGATGAATGAAACCTCCGAACCGAAATCGAGCAGGGCCCGAATTGTTCGGCGGGCAACACGGACCTGTATGTGCGGTCTCGGAGTAAATTCTACTCGTATTCGGGCTGGGTACTGGCCGTGACAGTTCCGGCCCGCGGCCCGTTTCCCGCCGGGGGATGACAGTCTCGAGTCAAAACCCCGTCTTTCCCGCACCGGGAGCAAAAGTGTCTCGGCGGTCGGCGGCAATCTTGCCGGGTATGTCCTCGCTGCTTGCATCTCCAGCAGCAGTCATCTCGGCTGTAAACAGCGGCTGCCACTGTCGGTCCTGGAGTCTTACGCTCCTCCTGCCGACGCAGGTTTTCGATCACCTCGATATCGGTGACTCGCGCGCTGAGCGCGCTAGTATTGGTAATCTTGCCTCTTCAGATGTAGAGGCGATATTCCGGGCGCATGTTGGCGTACAGCTGCTCGAGCTGGTCTTTGAGCGTGTAGCCGCCTGCGAGTCGCATGAGGGTCATCACCTCAGTGGCGAATTGTTGGAACGCCTCACGTGGTTTCTGCTTCCGCCCTTGGATCGTACTCCTTAGTTGGTATGAGTACTCGCTGGGCAAATACTGGGCGCGGAAGTCCCGACAAAACTCGGACCACAGGGTCCAGTTATCGCGGCAGTTGCGGTACCACATCAGTGGTTCGCCGCGGAGAAGCTCTGGTAGCCCCAAGAGCAACTGCTCGTCGGTGTAGCTATATCCTCGTTTCAGCTCGTCGATGCGTTCTAGGAACGCCAACGGGTCCTTCCCGTCGAAGTGGCACCCCCATTTCCGGATTTGGTTCATCATCTTCGCCGGATCGGCCGCGGTTGTTCCGGACGTACCGGCGGTGGGGCTTTCGTTCGGCAGTGACATGTGGGCACTTACTGGGGTGGCAGGTTTGAACTTGAATAGGGTCGGGTTGAGTACCACGAAACGGCGGAGCTGTCGGCGTAGCTCGTCAAGAGTCCCTACGGCGTCGAACCCGTTCGCGGTCAGTAATTTAACTACCTCGTCTTTTTTAATTCGTTTACCCACGCGGGTATCTAGATAGGTTGAGCGAGCTGGAGTCTCCCCTAGACTAGTCAGGTCCCTGTTCGGGCGCCATGTAACAGTTCACCTTTCCCGTACGCCGCGGATCAAGGCTCGCCGGTGCCAGGATTCGGGAGAAGGGGGAAACTCCAACTTACTTTACCTCGGTATAAGCGGTTTAAACAATTATGTTTATTTAAGCGATTCTCAACATCTAACACTGAGCTATATTATAAGTACAATCACGCTAGTCGGCGAGTGGTGGGGCGGCCCCACGGTGGGGCCGAGACACGGGTGTGGAAGTTTAGGGGCGCCATAGGCGCCGAGCCTCAGAATTGCGGGCGGTTGGTCGGCCCGCGAGGCTGGTAACGTATCGTTACAATTTAAAAATCTGAATTTCAAAATTTACCAAATAACAATTTCAATTTATTAACACGGAAGGGGGTCTTTCCGTACGAATATATTGACTGCGTCGACAGGTTGCAAGATACGTGTTTACCACCGCGCGAATTATTGTACAGTTCCTTGACCGGTGACACAATATCCGAGAGCGATTACGCGCACGCCGAGAACGTCTGGAAGCCATTCTCCATTCGAACGCTGGGCGAATATAGCGACTTGTATCTCAAAATTTATGTCTTGTTATTAGCAGATATTTTTAAAAATTTCCGCGAGAGTTGTATTAAAAGTTATGGGCTCGACCTCGCGTATTACTATACTCTTCCCGAATACACGTGGGACGCCATGTTAAAGCATACGAATATTACGTTAGAATTGTTTACAGATCGACATGGTTATGTTTATCGAACGCGAAATACGCGGTGGCTTGAGTCAATGTTCCAACAGATACGCACATGCTAATAACAAGTATATGCAATCGTACGATCCATCGAAACCTTCAACGTATCTCACGTACTTTGATGTAAATAATTTGTACGGATGGGCAATGTGGCAACCTTTGCCCTATGCAGATTTTCGATGGGTCGACGACGTATCCGATTTTGATACATCATCGATCGCGCTCAATTCGTCTATAAGCTACATCCTTGAAGCAGTGATGCCAGAATTGAGACGCGAGCAACATGCAACCGAGGTGGAGGGGATAACACACACAAGCGCAAACAGCGTACGTGTGAGCTCGGCGCTTCGGCTAGCTTCGGATAACAGAAGAGGACAGATGTACTGTTTTCTGTCTCTCTCCTTCCTACCGAGCCGGAAATGTTCGAGATAATTGTCTGCAATTTTACGTGACTGCTGCCGAGGAGATTAGTAAAAGACTGCCCATTAAAGATAATTTTTTATATAAATTAAAGATTTTTCAATTAAACGCAGCATTATGTAGCATCGATAGAGAAACATCATTTAATGATGTTTCTTTTATCGCTCAAACCCTCGGTGGTTTTGACGAAAATGCATTAAAAAAAGAGTGGCATGCTTTACATCTCGATTTTACAATAGCAGAAAAAGAACATTTTTCTAAATTAAACTTTGATGAGATGTGGAAAGAAATTTTAAAACGTAAATATCCCAACCTGAAATCTCTTTTGAATGCTATAAGATCACTTCCAAATTCAAATGCTGACCCAGAAAGAATGTTTTTTTTTCTATCTGATATAAAAACAAAAAAACGAAATAAATTTTCGCCCGCGTGTATAAATGCTATTTGTGTATTAAAATCAGCACTAAAAACGAGAAAACAAACTGTTCTAGACGTGGAGATTAATGAAAAGCATTTATCTCTCATGTCATCGGAAAAATTATATTCTACTTGGCCTAAGAAAATAAACAGTCTTACATTATATGCTGCTGACATTGATGACATTGCTGGTCCGTCATTGGTTAATGATATGTAATAATAATGTTGAAAATAAAATAAAAAGTATCTTGGCTTTAAAAGACATCACACTTGTAAAAAACAAGTATGTAATATATATCTTGTCTGTAAAAAACATCACATTTTTAAAATACAAGTGTGTAAAAAATATCTTGTCTGTAAAAGACATCACACTTGTAAAAAACAAGTGTGTAAAAAATATCTTGTCTGTAAAAGACATCACATTTTTTAAATACAAGTGTGTAAAAAATATCTTGTCTGTCAAAGACATCACACTTGTAAAAAACAAGTGTGTAAAAAACATCTTGTCTATAAAAGACAACACACTTGTAAATGAAAGGTATAATATAATATATAACATACAGTGGTATAATAGGGCTCCAGGCGAAGGTCCACTTTAAAAAACCGAACGCGCCATTGGTGATACCCCATGGGTGGTGTGGAAAAGCACCATTCATTGTGTAAAGCCATCCTAAATACATAATACTAATCAATATATAATATTTAATCAAATATGTATTTTAGACAATTAGATTTTTTGTTATTAAAAATCAATTCATTTCATTTAAATATGTGAGCGATTTACTAATTTCTTCGTTAGATGATGTATTTTCTCGCATTTTTACAAATGAATATAAAGTCTGCAAGGTTTGGCTAGTAATATAAGATTTAAAGCGTAGTAGTGTTCAATCAGTTTAATTTCTGATTATATCTGATATAAGCCCAACACAAGATTCAGAATATTAAACTGATTGAATTCAGCACGATAAATATTTGTAAACTGTTTGTTTGAAGCACAAAAAGTAGGAGTTTAATTCTCATATAAATTATATATGTCGAGTTGTATAAATGAAATTTGTAACTATTTCCAAAATTTATTATTTATTTTATTAAGTTAAACCCCAATGCTTTGTAAATATATTTACAATTGCAAATATTATTTCTCCAATTTAAAAATATATTTACAACCTTTTGATACTATATATTTATACCAGGGTTATAAGAAAATACATTATTACATTAAAACAATACTGCTTTAATTAATACATATTTTTTTATTTAAATATATAAAAGTGCTGGCATAATATATATATTTTTATTCTTTCAGTATATTATTAACAAAAATTATTTGATTTGTTCTAACAATATTCATTTTTTATCTTTGTATAATTTCTTATCATTTAAATAATATTTTTTAATAATCTAGGTATTGTTTTTGATAAGAAAAATATATTTAATATTTATTATATTTACTAAGTAAATATATTATACTTAAGAAACTTAAAGATTTAACAATAAACAAAAACGTTATTAAAATTCACCGAATAAATAGTTTTCTCGAATAAAATAAAATTTTTTACTATCAAATTATTTTTTTTCTCGGTATGTAGAATATGAAATGTTTAATATAATGTTCAATCTTCGAGTATTTTATTCGAATACTTTTATATGCAATAGACATAAATTTAAAAAAAAATTAAAGCAGAGTATTGTCTTAATATAATAATGCATTCTCTCTTATAACTCTGATATAAATATATATTATCAAAAGCGTAAAAAATCATTTAATTAAAAACATATTAAAGAAGAAGGTTGAAAGAAAACATTTAATATACAGGGTGTGTCGAAAGTCTGGATACACTCAAATATCTCGTAAACATTGCATTTTAGAGAAAAATATTTCAGACAAAAGTTGAAAGGCTTAAAAAGACACAATCAACGGTAATAGCTGTTTGACCTTGGATGGCGTTGCCAAGGTCAGATCAAGGTCAAATTAATTTTTTTAAATGGAATTGCCTACTTTTTATTGCATATTCTTGTAGCTTATCTCGAGAGCTTTTAAAAACACTATAATAAAGTATTTTTTCATTAAGTACTTTTTGAGTTATTTTATATTTTAATTTGACATATTTTGATATAAAAAATAAAATATCTCGTAAAATATTTAGTTTTCGATAATCTTACCGTAATACTTTTATGTACAGAATAATGAGACAAACATGGAACGATTACTTTATATTTACAGATACTTTCTACCATATCTGAAGCTTTTGTTGATCTATGACAAATGTTCCACAATGCAGTTAACTTTGCCAAAGTTGAATTATAAATCTTTCTATATAGTGTGGTTTTCAAAGCCTCTTCAACATCTACTGTGGCAATCAGATTCAACGTATGTGAACAACAACGAAAATGCTGTGGCAAATTAATTACAGAATTGTCATCATCACTTTCTTGTTCTATATTAAAAGACTTAAGAATTTGAAAATCGAGAATATTCTCTGCTGAAATAATAGCATTTTCATCATCATTAATAAAATCAATATCTTGTATATCTGTCATATTTTCAGGAATAGAATAGACCCTAAAAGATTTCGCAAAATTGCTGGCATTATCTGTTACTGTCCCAACTAATTTCTTTCCAACTAAATTGAATGACTTGTGTATCTCAGTAAGTAAAGATCCAATTTCTATATACGTATGAGAAAATTTAATTCTCCTACATGCTAATACAGCAGAAAATCTCTTTAAGTCTTTATCTATATAATGGCATGTTACACCCATATAACTCTTTTGAATATTGCTCCATATGTCTGCCGTAGTGCAAACATAATCAATTTGGCTCAATGTTTGTTTTAATCTACCCAACATTTGTTCTTGTTTATCCTTCAAATGATTCAATGTTGTTTCTCGGCAGGGCATTTAAAACCACGTGACAGGCCAGACACCAGATTTTTAAAAGATTCATGTTCAACTGTGAAAATTGATACCATTGCTTCTACGATATAATCATATATCAGTTCATTAATCTGAAATGTAAAATTATATATATAAATATACTCTATTTAATGAATATATTATTATATGTTAAAGAAAAGTTAGACTCTAATATAATAAATATAACAAATAAAGAAATAGGCAAATGAGAGTCAAAGCGCAATAAATGAGGCGCGGTCGAATTCAGCAAAGTCTTTACTGAAGATAGTCCAAAAGGACCGAAACGTACAAGTCTAATCAAAAAAGATTTTTAAAGAATTTGACCGCGCCTTATTTACTGCGCTTTGGCTTTCATTCGCCTATTTCCTTATTTGTTATAATATTATTGTATATTGTATATTATTCTACACGATATTGTAAGCACATATTGTATATAATATTCCCAAGTAACACAGTCTGATTATATTCGCTGCGACAGTAAAAATGTGGCTAATATAACGTCCTGCCAGCCTTAATTACAGCTATTTGGCAATAAATGTTATTTTGCTGGATTTTTGACTGCAAAAGCGCTGTGACAGCTAATAAAAAGTCAAAAACGCAGCCACAGCTGTTTTAGCTGTATTAATAGCTGTAAAATCACTGTGACAGCAATCAAAAAAACCAAAACTAGCCGCAGCGATTTTATCTGCATTAATTGGTATGAAGTCGCTGTGACAGCAATAACAAAAGCCAAAATTTAGACACAGCTATTTTAGCTGTATTAATAGCTGTAAAGTTGATGTGATAGCGATCAGAAAAACCAACACTAGCCGCAGCGATTCTAGCTGCATTAATTGGTATGAAGTCGCTGTGACAGCAATAACAAAAGCCAAAATTTAGCCACAGCTATTTTAGCTGTATTAATAGCTGTAAAGTTGCTGTGATAGCGATCAGAAAAACCAAAACTAGCCGCTGCGATTTTAGCTGCATTAATTGGTATGAAGTCGCATGCGCATGGATAGAAAATATAACCAAAATAGCTGTAATCTGGCTGTAATTTGTATGTCACAGCGAATTCCCGTGAACTTGGCACACCATATCTAAAAATCTAAAAGTTTTTTTAGAGTTCTGACATTCTTTTGAATAGTTCTAGAGTTCTACATAAAAATTTTAAATAGTTCTGGTGATTAAATATAAAAAAATCGAATCCGAAGATATGGTGCGCTAAGTTCACGCAGCGCACCGAATCATGAAAATCAATTATTTCTTCAGAGTTCTAGTTTGTTTTACAATAGTTCTGAAGTTCTGTGTCAAATATATCAATAGTTCTAGCAATTAAAAGCAAAAAATCGATTTTTGAAAACTCAGTGCCCAAATTGCAATTCGCATAAGAAAAGTAAGGTGTATGTGTAAAGTTGTATTATTTCGTGGAAATTTATAAATAATTGAGAGTTCTGGGTTTATTTTCAATAGTTCTATAGTTCTTGATAATTAAACAAATAGTTCTGGTCATTAAACCAACAGGATAATTTGAGACGCTAACTTCACGCAGCGTCTCACTTTATCCTATGACATTTTTCTTATCAAAATTGAACAGATTCATAGTTCAACATGAGTTCTAAAAAGAGTTCTGCCTTCTAAAAGCAAAAAGAATAAAATTAATTAGATTGTAATAAAGACAATCGCATCTCTACATTTTCGAGTATAAGGTGAGCTAGTGGATTTTCAAGAGTTCTGTTTATTCTAAAACAGTTCTCGTATAGTTTTAGGCATGAAAATTGTCTTTCCAAAGAGTTCTGATAATTAAAATAATTAGAAATTTTTTAAACGATTATTTCGCCCGAAAAATGCATATTATTACGAATATAAAGGTGAGCTGTTCAATTATCACGAGTTCTGTTTATTATAAAAAAGTTCTCTTATAGTTTTAGGCATGCAAATTGTTTTTCCAAAGAGTTCTGATAATTAAAATAATTAGAAATTTTTTAAACGATTATTTCGCTCGAAAAATGCATATTATTACGAATATAAAGGTGAGCTGATCAATTTTTAAGAGTTCTGTTTATTCTAAAACAGTTCTCGTATAGTATTGGGCATGCGAATTGTTTTTCCAAAGAGTTCTGATAATTAAAATAATTAAAAATTTTTTTAAACAATTATTTCGCCCGAAAAATGCATATTATTACGAATATAAAGGTGAGCTGGTCAATTTTTAAGAGTTCTGTTTATTCTAAAACAGTTCTCGTATAGTATTGGGCATGCGAATTGTTTTTCCAAAGAGTTCTGATAATTAAAATAATTAGAAATTTTTTTAAACAATTATTTCGCCCGAAAAATGCATATTATTACGAATATAAAGGTGAGCTGGTCAATTTTTAAGAGTTCTGTTTATTCTAAAACAGTTCTCGTATAGTATTGGGCATGCGAATTGTTTTTCCAAAGAGTTCTGATAATTAAAATAATTAGAAATTTTTTTAAACAATTATTTCGCCCGAAAAATGCATATTATTACGAATATAAAGGTGAGCTGGTCAATTTTTAAAAGTTCTGTTTATTCTAAAACAGTTCTCGTATAGTATTGGGCATGCGAATTGTTTTTCCAAAGAGTTCTGATAATTAAAATAATTATAAATTTTTTTAAACAATTATTTCGTTCGAAAAACGTATATTTTTTCGAGTATAAAGGTGAGCTAGTCGATTTTCAAGAGTTCTGTTTATTCTAAAACAGTTCTCGTATAGTTTTGAACGTATTAATGCATTTTACAAATATTCTAATCGTTAGAAATGTTAGATACTTTTTAAATAATTTATTTTGTGTGAAAAATCATGTGTTTCGGAAATATGATGCACTATGTTTACGCAACGTGATCATGATCAATTATTTATTCGGAATTCTAATTTGTTTTATAATAGTTCTGCAATTGTGTCAAATATGTCAATAATTTTAACAATTAAAAGCAAATAATCATTTTCAGAAAACACAGTGCCCAAACTGTAATTTTTATAAGAAAAGTAATAGTTTCGACCGGATTGTATTTTTGTGACATTTCCATGTGGTTTTATAAGAAATTTTAATTACTTTTTCCGATGAATTAATTATTTTTTAAATATAAACCATTTTTAACATTTAAAAGTAAACTATTAGTGAAAAAAATTTTTCTTTACAAGTTTCAACCATTCTAAAAAGAGTTCTGTATAGCGTTGCTTAAGTTTTATAGAAAAAACCTATAATTTTTTCCTATGAAATAATTATTTTTCAAGTTATTAAGATGGTGCTCAATTAAAGTTGGCGATATTATCAATAACGCACAACTATCTGTAATTAATTTTATTGTTATTAGTATTGTTTTTCTTTTTTCCTTTATTTTTCAATAAAGCATTAGCTTAAAAAATATATTTTCTTAAATAGATTTTTACTTTTTCGATTTGCTATTACCCGATCCAACAATTCTGTTCACAATTTCGAATAACATCCTGATCCCCACACTTAGCGATACCAGAACCACGACGAGGACGTGGTGGGGATTGGTTCCATTTTTGTTTTTTAAGTTTTTATTCTTTTTTTTGTTTTTTAGGTTTTTAATTTTTTTTTAAATTTTTACATTTTAAAATCTTTATGTTAATTATTTTTATTAATTTTTTTTATTTATTAAATCTTTTTTGGTTTTTTAAAACATTTAGTTTTATTTTTTGTTGTATTGTTTTACATTGCCTTCTTTTATCATTATATTATTGCATATATTTTTTAACTCTATTGTCTGATGTAAATAAGAACATGCGGAATTATTTCGAAAGTGGATTGTAGGGGTGTTCGTTTACGTAATAAATCATCATATTCATACCACTTCAAACCTATGTATACAATCCCTGTATAGTGCCCATTTGTTGTAGTATGTCCAATATATCTGATTGCCCCAATTAAATTATAAAAAATGCCCCTAACTTCAATGCGTTTACTTATTGCGTTAAGCTCCATGCAACCTAAAGGCAATTTTGATGATTTTAATGGAATATAATTTAAGTCTGTCAAAATGCTCATATCGATAAGAACATGAGGCCCATATATCAAGTTATAATCTTGAGCCTTTTTACAATTTTTACAGATATAATTTGTATTAATCGCACTATTTATTGCATCTTGCATATGGCCTGGACCGTTTTGAAAAATTATATCGATATTGATATTTAAAAACGTAAAACTGCGTTCGCTTGTAGTTTTACAAGTATCACAGCGAAGGGATCTTGTGTAGCTCGGATGTAAAATGTATTCCGCAAGATGAGCAGCATTACAGTTTGCATTTACAGTTTCTAATTGTCGTGTGTACTGCGACTTTTGGAAAATTGGAACATCTCGTAAAATTCGAGCTCTCTCAATTCTAGCTGCTGCCGTTACTTTGCCATCCGTTAAAAGCCTTTCAGCTAATTTCGTAATTTTGTTGTCAATTGCACAGGTTGCTTCTTTATAAGAAGGATTTGTTGCGATTGCACTCATTATAACTTGTAATAACGAATCAAAAGCACAAGTATCTTTTACAATAACTTTGATCCCGTCACAATGCACTGGTTCGCACAGATTTCCATTAGATATCAGAGGTATACCTACTGCTGGACCATTCGGCAAAAAATCCCAATCGGCGCAGGCATCTAAATAATTAAGCTTTTTTCGGTATTTTTCATTATTTGTGTCAATTTTTCTTTTTCGTTTATTGGTATCGGTTTTATCCTTTCCTCGCCAGTTTTCTTTATTATTTAGTTCATTTTCACTTTCGTTAGATACAAGAAATGTGTTTTTTTCCTTCTGTGGGTCTTCTTTTAATGGAGTGAAGGTTTTAGCATAAGGTACAATAAATTCTAGTTCAGATGCAACAGTGCTATTGCTCAATTTTGTCTTTTTTTCAAGCAGCGATGAAGAAACAGTAAATGATGTAAATGTTTCAGTTATTTCATTATTAACCTCATTATTAGTCCAAGATGAACTAGATGCATTTTTATCTATTTCATTTAATGAAAGTTGTTCTGTAATATTATTTATTGTAACTGTATCATCTTTCGTCGTTGTACTGAATGATATTTTATTAGACACGGTATACGTTGAACTTCGTGTTTTTTCTTCAATTGATGCAAAAACTGTGGAATCTGATTGTGGTCTTGTCTCAGAGTCTGAGATTATGTTCTTAACTTTATTATGCTCAGCGCATGCTAATTTTAATTTTCCATCGAGATAGTTAAGATGTTGGATTACAAATTTATCCACTCTCATTGGTAACCTACCTTTGAAGACTATGTTTTTCAAATTAGAAAACGCTCCTTCAACTGGCGACGATTTAGCCACTGTATCGCCTATTTTAAAATGTGGGCGCATTATACCGGTCCACAGAGGTATAAATGTTATTAGATCCTTTAATTTAGATGCAGCAGTTGGATTATATAAAGCATTGAGTACGTCGCCATCAACAGATTGTTCTGCCAGTTCTTTAGCAGTGGTGAATATTTTCTGAGACCACGTTTTCCAACAAGATATTCCATCATCAGATGCTGAAATTGTTTCGTAATCTTCTTCTTTCTCTACTTCGTCATCATTTTCCAATACATCATTGACAAGCACCCCTTGTTTAATAATACGGTTGACATGCCGCAAGCATAATTCTGAATGTACTGGATCGTTCGAATTATTCACGCCGATTTCTTGGCTTAAAGCTATTGTCAAAATACATTTTAATAAGTACGTAATATCCTGTATGTCAGACATTTGATATATTTGAGCAATAGACCTAATGTAAAATTGGCGAACTTTTGCTGTTTTTTTACGTAAACAATCCCATTTTGCGACCATTCCTATTAGGTGACTAACATCAAGCCGTAAAAAACATGCTGGGATTTTTATATTGCTGTTATCGGGCGATAAGTCTGCTTTCATAAAACAAATTTGGAAACATATTTGTAAATAGTGTTTTAGATCGGCACAGTTTGCAAAGGCTTTTGCTAGAGCAACTAAGATAGCTCTACCGAAATCAGACGTTGCTATTCGTGGTATATGAGCACCTGATCTTATAATTTCGGATAAAAAATACGTAATTATCGATGCATCTTGTTTCGAAGATACCATTTGGAAAACTGGTATACTTGGATTATTGCTATTCTCGAATGCAAGAACACATTGATATAAAAATATATGCGCAGATGTTATATTGCCATATACAATTAATTTTTTAGCCACACTACCTGTCGCATCAATTGTCATATAGCTATCCAAAGAGCGGTATCCTGATTTATACATCTCTAATTGTTTTTTTAACCAATACATGCAATAGAAAGGATCCATTCCTATTGCACGTATTGAACCGATCTGCTCTTCATATTTGGCAACGCATAAATTAATAATTGGATTTGTATTTTCCAAGCCAAGGCGTTTATCAATTTCTTGTTGCTTCGCTTTGCGTAGAACATGTTCATATGGTATAGTTGGAGGTATTTCGTCACCAAATTTCATTAACAATTTTGCTTGTTCAGCTCGCCAAACTGATGCAGGTTTATTAGTATCAACGAGGTGAGCAGCAACTTTTTGGCGTAAGTATCTTGCTAGAGGTCTTTTTCGTTTATGGATAACTTTCGTATCAAAATCTGTTACCAAGAATTCAAAAATATTATCTCTATCTGCAACAGGTTTTGAAAACAATTTTCCGTCTATTATAGCACCGCATTCGTTGCAATGTCCTTTAATGTGCACATAACATTGTGCAGATGAACGTTTATAAATCCTACCGCTTTTAAACGTAATGGCACATGGAATATTAGTTTGAGCGTAAATTTTTTCTGCGATAATATGTGTCCATACACGTCTTTTTAGCGTCACATATTGTTTATCGCCGTAAACAAGGGATTCAGGTTTCATTGCTTCCCATTTGTCAGCGGATACTATTACTTTGTACGATACAGATATCTTGTGTTCGGTATGTAACTCAGTATGAGATATGTTAGTTGATTCGTCTTGTTGTACAATCTGTCTTTTGTTATTGTTAATATTGTAAATGTGTAAAACTTCTGACAGGAAGATTCCTCGATTTGTGTTTAATATAGTGTATATGTGTTTCGGATTAATGTTGCTCCCTTGATTTTTCATTTCCTCTGAGATTTTAATATAAACTTCATTACGTGGAGGTAAAATCTTCCCATTTGAATCAATTGTCCGAAAAGATGGATTTATTAAGATTTGTAACAACATATCCTTGTCATACATTTTTGTTGCTTTTTCTATTAAATATAAATTAAAATAAAAGAATGTAAAATACAGAATTATTGCAAGAAATAATAGAAATTATATATTATATAACGGATCATTAATTACCTAATAGCAATAGTCAATCGTAGGAGAAAATCTAGAATATCACTGCATACAATCAAAGTACGTTTCAGAAGATAGTTGAGTGTGCGACGTTAATCTATCTCAACATCTAGCTCGAAGTTGTTTTTTGCACGCACACATCGAGGTCTCGGTTTACCGGCTCGACAGTGGAGGGGATACGCACACTCCACCTACTGCGCGGGCCTTAGCAACGAAGCGATAAGCGTGCGTAACTAAGGAGCGCGGCACTTAGCTTCGGGAGTGTCCACGTCATATATAAAAAGTTGATTTTTAAATATTAAAAATGGTATTAATTTGAAAAATAATTGTTTTACAAGAAAAAGTTAGAAGGCTTTTCTGTAGAGCTTCAACAAACGCTATACAGAATTATTCAAAAGAATGCCAGAACTCTAAAAAAAAACTTTTTAAGACACCAACAGATTTACGAGAATTCTGCTTATTTTAACAATAAAACAATTTTGATATAATTCTTGGCATGTACATTGTCCCCCCAGAGAGTTCTGATGATATTCAGAGATAGTAGTTTCTTTCAGACAAAATAAATTATTTATAAAGCATCTAACGTTTCTAACGATTAGAACTCTTTAGAAATTGCATTAATTTGTTTAGAACTATATTAAAATTGCTTTAAAATAAATGGAACTATTGAAAAACGAACGACATTTCACTTTTAAACTCGAAAATATACGTTTTTCGAACGAAATAATTGTTTAAAAAAATTTCTAATTATTTTAATTATCAGAACTCTTTGGAAAAACAATTTGCATGCCCAATACTATACGAGAACTGTTTTAGAATAAACAGAACTCTTGAAAATCGACTAGCTCATCTTTATACTCGAAAAAATATACGTTTTTCAAATGAAATAATTGTTTAAAAAAATTTCTAATTATTTTAATTATCAGAACTCTTTGGAAAAACAATTTGCGTGCCTAAAACTATACGAGAACTGTTTTAGAATAAACAGAACTCGTGAGAATTGAACAGCTCACCTTTATATTCGTAATAATATGCATTTTTCGGGCGAAATAATCGTTTAAAAAATTTCTAATTATTTTAATTATCAGAACTCTTTGGAAAGACAATTTGCATGCCCAATACTATACGAGAACTGTTTTAGAATAAACAGAACTCGTGAGAATTGACCAGCTCACCTTTATATTCGTAATAATATGCATTTTTCGGGCGAAATAATTGTTTAAAAAAAAATTTCTAATTATTTTAATTATCAGAACTCTTTGGAAAAACAATTTGCATGCCTAAAACTATACGAGAACTGTTTTAGAATAAACAGAACTTTTAAAAATTGACCAGCTCACCTTTATATTCGTAATAATATGCATTTTTCGGGCGAAATAATTGTTTAAAAAAATTTCTAATTATTTTAATTATCAGAACTCTTTGGAAAAACAATTCGCATGCCCAATACTATACGAGAACTGTTTTAGAATAAACAGAACTTTTAAAAATTGACCAGCTCACCTTTATATTCGTAATAATATGCATTTTTCGGGCGAAATAATTGTTTAAAAAAATTTCTAATTATTTTAATTATCAGAACTCTTTGGAAAAACAATTCGCATGCCCAATACTATACGAGAACCTGTTTTAGAATAAACAGAACTCTTAAAAATTGACCAGCTCACCTTTATATTCGTAATAATATGCATTTTTCGGGCGAAATAATTGTTTAAAAAAATTTCTAATTATTTTAATTATCAGAACTCTTTGGAAAAACAATTCGCATGCCCAATACTATACGAGAACTGTTTTAGAATAAACAGAACTCTTAAAAATTGACCAGCTCACCTTTATATTCGAAATAATATGCATTTTTCGAACGAAATAATTGTTTTAAAAAATTTCTAATTATTTTAATTATCAGAACTCTTTGGAAAAACAATTTGCATGCCCAATACTATACGAGAACTGTTTTAGAATAAACAGAACTTTTAAAAATTGACCAGCTCACCTTTATATTCGTAATAATATGCATTTTTCGGGCGAAATAATTGTAACGAGAACTGTTTTAGAATAAACAGAACTCTTAAAAATTGACCAGCTCACCTTTATATTCGTAATAATATGCATTTTTCGGGCGAAATAATTGTTTAAAAATTTTTAATTATTTTAATTATCAGAACTCTTTGGAAAAACAATTCGCATGCCCAATACTATACGAGAACTGTTTTAGAATAAACAGAACTCTTAAAAATTGATCAGCTCACCTTTATATTCGTAATAATATGCATTTTTCGAGCGAAATAATCGTTTAAAAAATTTCTAATTATTTTAATTATCAGAACTCTTTGGAAAAACAATTTGCATGCCTAAAACTATACGAGAACTGTTTTAGAATAAACAGAACTCGTGAGAATTGAACAGCTCACCTTTATATTCGTAATAATATGCATTTTTCGGGCGAAATAATCGTTTAAAAAATTTCTAATTATTTTAATTATCAGAACTTTTTGGAAAGACAATTTGCATGCCCAATACTATACGAGAACTGTTTTAGAATAAACAGAACTCGTGAGAATTGACCAGCTCACCTTTATATTCGTAATAATATGCATTTTTCGGGCGAAATAATTGTTTAAAAAAATTTCTAATTATTTTAATTATCAGAACTCTTTGGAAAAACAATTTGCATGCCTAAAACTATACGAGAACTGTTTTAGAATAAACAGAACTTTTAAAAATTGACCAGCTCACCTTTATATTCGTAATAATATGCATTTTTCGGGCGAAATAATTGTTTAAAAAAATTTCTAATTATTTTAATTATCAGAACTCTTTGGAAAAACAAATTCGCATGCCCAATACTATACGAGAACTGTTTTAGAATAAACAGAACTTTTAAAAATTGACCAGCTCACCTTTATATTCGTAATAATATGCATTTTTCGGGCGAAATAATTGTTTAAAAAAATTTCTAATTATTTTAATTATCAGAACTCTTTGGAAAAACAATTCGCATGCCCAATACTATACGAGAACTGTTTTAGAATAAACAGAACTCTTAAAAATTGACCAGCTCACCTTTATATTCGTAATAATATGCATTTTTCGGGCGAAATAATTGTTTAAAAAAATTTCTAATTATTTTAATTATCAGAACTCTTTGGAAAAACAATTCGCATGCCCAATACTATACAAGAACTGTTTTAGAATAAACAGAACTCTTAAAAATTGACCAGCTCACCTTTATATTCGAAATAATATGCATTTTTCGAACGAAATAATTGTTTTAAAAAATTTCTAATTATTTTAATTATCAGAACTCTTTGGAAAAACAATTTGCATGCCCAATACTATACGAGAACTGTTTTAGAATAAACAGAACTTTTAAAAATTGACCAGCTCACCTTTATATTCGTAATAATATGCATTTTTCGGGCGAAATAATTGTTTAAAAAAATTTCTAATTATTTTAATTATCAGAACTCTTTGGAAAAACAATTCGCATGCCCAATACTATACGAGAACTGTTTTAGAATAAACAGAACTCTTAAAAATTGACCAGCTCACCTTTATATTCGTAATAATATGCATTTTTCGGGCGAAATAATTGTTTAAAAATTTTTAATTATTTTAATTATCAGAACTCTTTGGAAAAACAATTCGCATGCCCAATACTATACGAGAACTGTTTTAGAATAAACAGAACTCTTAAAAATTGATCAGCTCACCTTTATATTCGTAATAATATGCATTTTTCGAGCGAAATAATCGTTTAAAAAATTTCTAATTATTTTAATTATCAGAACTCTTTGGAAAAACAATTTGCATGCCTAAAACTATACGAGAACTGTTTTAGAATAAACAGAACTCGTGAGAATTGAACAGCTCACCTTTATATTCGTAATAATATGCATTTTTCGGGCGAAATAATCGTTTAAAAAATTTCTAATTATTTTAATTATCAGAACTCTTTGGAAAGACAATTTTCATGCCTAAAACTATACGAGAACTGTTTTAGAATAAACAGAACTCTTGAAAATCCACTAGCTCACCTTATACTCGAAAATGTAGAGATGCGATTGTCTTTATTACAATCTAATTAATTTTATTCTTTTTGCTTTTAAAAGGCAGAACTCTTTTTAGAACTCATGTTGAACTATGAATCTGTTCAATTTTGATAAGAAAAATGTCATAGGATAAAGTGAGACGCTGCGTGAAGTTAGCGTCTCAAATTATCCTGTTGGTTTAATGACCAGAACTATTTGTTTAATTATCAAGAACTATAGAACTATTGAAAATAAACCCAGAACTCTCAATTATTTATGAATTTCCACGAAATAATACAACTTTACACATACACCTTACTTTTCTTATGCGAATTGCAATGTAGGCACTGAGTTTTCAAAAATCGATTTTTTGCTTTTAATTGCTAGAACTATTGATATATTTGACACAGAACTTCAGAATTATTGTAAAACAAACTAGAACTCTGAAGAAATAATTGATTTTCATGATTCGGTGCGCTGCGTGAACTTAGCGCACTATATCTTCAGATTCGATTTTTTTATATTTAATCACCAGAACTATTTAAAATTTTTATGTAGAACTCTAGAACTATTCAAAAGAATGTCAGAACTCTAAAAAGACATTTAGATTTTTAGATATGGTGTGCCAAGTTCACGGGAATTCACAGCGAAAGTCAAGAATAACGTGACTATCAGTTTTATATTAAATTTAGCATATATCAGCGATGGTCAGCGACCCATGCGTTCATTTATGCGGCTCTAAAATTATTATTTAAGGATCTGTGTGTAGTTCTGTAATCACTGTACTTATATAAATTTGCGTCCGCTCTAGTATACTTTATATGTACGTTATAAATTGTAATAATTTGCAATGATTATATAATCTTTAAATTTGATTTAAGTTTAGTAAGGCAAAGGTCCCAGGTTGTTAAAGGTTCAATACCAGTTGAAGCCAAAAATTTTTTTTAATACTCTTTTCAATCTTTTTACATAATTTTAAAATTAAAATTTAACTTTCATTGAATATAAATTTACATATGAAAAACATTATCCTTTTATTAGTTTATTTATCTTTATTACTATCATTGCCGTAATGTGGCTATGACAACATCTTTACGGCAAAATAGTTGTGCAGCCAAATGGCTATGACAACGTCTTTATAGCAAAATAATTGCGCAGTCAAATGGCTATGACAACGTCTTTACAGCAAAATAGTTACGCAGCCAAATGGCTGTGACATCGTTTTCAAAGCCTAAAAATGTTGTCCCAACTTTATCAGAACGTCACAATGACGTTGTGGCAGTAGCTGTGGTAGACAAAAATGCTGCAGTTTAAGCTGCGACAACGTTATCGCAGACGTTTTAAAGCTTCATGTGCTACTTGGGTTTAATCTAGAAGTTGATTTAGAAATAGGTATATTAATTATATATATATAAAATTATTTAAAAATACCCACCTTACGTTTTATTAAAGGTCTTTCATTTGTTCGATCAAACGGATTTTTTTTGTTAGTGGCATATCTTTTTCATTTTCTGATAAATAATTTTTATGTTTTTGTTCTTTTTTTGTTTTCTTCAGATTCTCTAGTGTTTTGATAGCATCTGGATGTTTTCTCTAAAATTAAAATCAGCAAAAATATTTTATTATGTATGCCGTATGCACTAAATTTAAATAAATAAAAATTTTTTTATATAAATACTTTTTAATCGGAAATTATTTTAGCTTTTATGTAGTTTTTTAGATCCTATTTAATTTAATAAAGATCCTTTTTAATTTAATTAGATTTAATAAAAATATAACATTTTATTAACACTTTTGGTACATACATAATATATGATCGTTATTATACTCCACATAACAGTTGCTGTAGCTCAGAGATCTCAAACACGCAGGCCACATGTGGTTTAATTTTCTTAACTTAAAATTTTCCTAACCTAAAAAGTATTTCAAGCGTGATTTTAACCGGTTCATTTAGATTTATGCTATATCAAAATATATCTTTTCTTATAAGAAGAAAAAACATTTGGTATTTCCTTTCGATTTCGAATAAATCGCATGCCAGTAAAATCATGAAGAATGAGAGAGAGTACCTACTTTTCTCTATCTCTCTCATGTGGCCCGCTAATATCGAGTCTGAGACCTCTGGCTGTATCAGAACATCGAATATAGTTGTAGCAATGCAGTTGGACGTGATTTACGAGATCTAAAGCAAAAAAGTAATCACGTTTAACCACTCAGAATATAATACTGCACCCCTATTGTCCGCATCAAACTTTCGGTGCCAAAACTCGACTATAATCGATGTTTTAGTAACTTTTATTTGATCTTGTAACGATACCGTTATTAACGGCCTAGCGGGCCGATCCACCGCGCGCTTTTCGAGGCTCGGCGCTTATGGCGTCCCTAACCTCCCACACCCGTGTCGCGGCCCCACCGTAGGGACCACCCCATCACACGTCGAATCGCGTGAGTGGGAGGCCGGCCGCCGGTATATAAGGCGGTCCGGCGAGCGTATCGCTACCAGTTCCCGATCCCGAGTCCTACCTCGTACAACTCCTGATCCGAAACCTATACCGCGTTACACCAAATACTGTAGATATTAATACATCCAACTCTTGAAAAATCCTTTGTCTTGCAAGGCAACCACTGAAACAGCGCCATCTATTAATCTGAGGTGATAAACTCTTGCTTCATAGAGTGTTACTGGCTGGGTAACAATGTAAATGATAAATAAAAATACGTATATAATTGTTAGATATTTTCTTTAATTTAACATTTTTTGTCATAATTAACCTTTTCTTCTTACTATCATTAATTTTATTAACATAGGCTTTTAATAAAACGTTAAAATATTTGTCTAAAAATATTTTATAACAATCGTTACATATACACATATTTTCCTTAATATTACAATTTGATATTAATTTTGCTTTAACATTTGATGTACTTTCGTTAACATTTCTAGATTCCACACGATGCAAACGATCAGCTTTCATTAATATAATCACGAACCACTTAACTACGAGACAAGCGTTCTCCTCTACTAAAAAAATACTAACAACTCAGGCCGCATAGTAGCGCTAGTGCTCTCTATTGCCTGTTTTTAATCGAAGTTGAACGTATTAATATCTACAGTATTTGGTTACACCAGGCTACGGGCTACCCGTAGTTACGCCGGGTTACCCGGTTGCTGGTACGGCGCACCCTAATACCTAGCGTTACACCAGGTCACGGGCTACCCGTGGTTATGCCGGGCTTCCCGGTTGGTGGGACGGTGCATTCTCGATTTCTCGCGTTAAACCAGGTCACGGGCTACCCGTGATTATGCCGGGCTTCCCGGTTGCTGGGACGGTGCACTCTTAGTTTATAAGAACGTACCGCGCTCCGCGCACCGTTCAATCTGGACGACCGTTTGTCTACCCCGCGACCGTTTCTACCGTAAGACCACTTTGGTCTCCGTGTACCTTTCTGTATAAATACCGCGACCTGTTAGATTGTAATACCGCTTTGTATATATACCACGATATTGTAAGACCGTTGTACATATACCGTGATCAGTAAGACCGCTCCGGTTTCCGCGTCCTGATAGACTCTAGTACCGTCTTGTGTATACCGCGACCTGTTTATACCGTAAGACCGCACTGTATATACCGCGCATTTTAATTGTAGAGCCATATTACGATTTCCGTCAGTGTCGCGCCGATTCCACCTGTACACACGGCCTTCAGACTACACAAGCGCGCTAGCCCTTCTAAGGGTAGGCCGCAGAAAGTGCCGACGCCCCGTCTTTCTAAGGATAAGGTAGTCAGTTGGAATTACGAACGAAGGTCACGCGACACCCGTAGTATTTAAGATCTATTCTGTTCAGCTTAGAAGAACCATAGTTTACTTGCATGCAAACACCGCGATCGCAGAACACGTCCGCATGAGCCGCGCTCACTTCCCGAGCTCCACGCGCACCAGCCACACGCGAAACTCTGTACGCGAATTTCTGTACGCACCGCTCTTGCATGTCGCATTGTGAATAACAACCGCTCACGCGAAACTCTGTACGCGAATTTCTGTACGCACTGCTCTTGCATGTCGCATTGTGAATAACAACCGCTCACGCGAAACTCTGTACGCACCGTTCCCGCATGTTGCATTGTACATATAATATAGCTCAGTGTTGGACTTTGATAATCGCTTGAATAAACCTAATTGTTTAACCGCTTATACCGAGGTAAAGTAAGTTGGAGTTTCGCCCTTCTCCCGAATTCTGGCACCGGCGAGCCTTGATCCGCGGCGTACGGGAAAGGTGAACCGTTACAATCTTAGGTACTGTGGCGGCCTACAGCAACCACAAAATTACGGCAACGCGATATTCGCGAAATATTAGCGTTTCTCGCAAGCGCTCGCCCGTCCGCGCTTAGTGCGGGAGACGCCGCTAGTCGGCGCAAGGCGCTCGGGCCAACATGGAAGTGGAAAGCAGTCCGGCGGGCATGTAGCGCGTCCGCGCGTAGTTGCGGGCAGCACCGCTAGGCGGCGCAAGGCGCCCGGGCCAACCTGCAAGTGGAACGCCGTCCGGCCGGAATATAAGTCAGACCCCCTGCGGAGAAAGCACGAAGAAAGTTCTTGGCGCCAGTCGCCTACTTTCTAGCGCAAGTCGCTTTAAAACGTTGGTCAACGATACGGCGCCAGTCGCCGCACCACCATTCAAGACGCCACGGATAAAAGCTACCGTCACGCTACCCACGGTAGCCGAAATCGCCCTCCGGCGAAGGACTCGCCCAATGCCACTCCACAGGGTGATCAAAAGAAGGAAGGTGGAGGAGAGCACTCTAAGGACAAGCAGCTCCCGACCATTAGGCGCTAGATCGCCAACCGCCTCCGGCGCCCGGCCGCCATCGGCATTAGGCGCCCGATCGCCATCAGCCTCCGGCGCTCGTCCGCCATCATCAGGCGCCAGGTCGCCAACGTCTTCCGGCGCCCGGCCGCCATCGGCATTAGGCGCCCGATCGCCATCAGCCTCCGGCGCTCGTCCGCCATCATCAGGCGCCAGGTCGCCAACGTCCTCCGGCGCTCATCCGCCATCGTCAGGCGCCCGGTCGCCGTCTTCTACTGGGACCTGCTCCCCGACGATCGCTGGTATCTGCTCCCCGATCACGGTAAATGATGGGTCGCTGTCACCCATCGGTGCTGATTCGCCGGTGATCTCCGGCCTCTGGCCACCATTCAGTGGCCATTCCAAGGAGAACGCACGCTTCGGCGCCAGTCACCCAGCAATTCCCACGCGGAGAGCAACCAGCGAAGGAAGGACCGACCTATCTCCTTGCCACGACTGGAGCGGATCTTGGCGTCCCCAGCGAAGACATGGAAACTACCACCACTGATTTCGCCCATCAAAATCTCGCCGATAAGGGAACCCCTTAGGAGGAGACATTGTGGAACTCAGACCAGTCCCGTCCAGTTTCCTAGTCTGAAGAGAACGGCCGACGCCTCAACCCAGACGAAGAGACGCGGGGGCAAATACAAGCCCATGTACAAAAATAATAACAATAACAATTATGCGTGCAATCGCAACTTGCGCTATTGATGTAGGAGTAAGAATAAATATACTTTATGTTTAAAAACTGACTTATTCATTTATCTACCTGCAAGTAAGATAAATTGGGTAGTATCCTAAAGCGATAGGCCTCCTATCCCGTACCTACCCACAGTTACTAAATACATCAATAAATTAATATCTATTCGCTGTAATCTTAAAAAAGACTAATTAAATGGCAAAAGATAGATAACTTACTTTCAAATGAGTGTAAAAATTGCCTGTTGAATTCTTGCTTCCACTAATAAGTTTTGGACACATCAAACATTGTGCTTTCAATGTGTCATCTATTGTTTGTTTCACATTTTTGTCCACTTCTTCTATTTTGAAGAATGGAGCACTTAATATAAACGGCACACAATTATTCATTTTCTTTCTCTTCGCAATTGAACTCCGATTATAATACTTTTAACTTTCTTTTGTTCTTAAACTTACAATAAATATACATATATTAGGTTGTGTTCCGAAATTCACTGTGCAATAGTGCTAGCATGTCGTCATCCTTATCTAACATTCCGTGAACAATAAAAATGACCATATGTTGGCAGTAATGTTGGTGAATTTCGGAACGCAGCTCTTGAAAGATTATAGCAGAAACATAGTCTATACATAGATAGACTACGCGTTTCCATTGAAGACAAGAAGATGACCAATAGGAACGCGCAGTCTATCTATATAAGTCTATGGTTATAGCCAATCTTTGATTAAAAAGTAAAAATTGTATCTTGTATCTTAAACATCATTTTTAGATAAGATACAGAAAAAATGTAACTAGTTACAGTTACAGTTAATGGATTAGAAAATGTAACTAATGGTAGTTATAGATACATAAAAACTATCTAGATAAAAACAAAAATATATATAATGGCTCAATAGATTAAAATCAAATTAAATTAATTGGAAGAAAATGGCAATCAGAGCCAGGCGCGGTAGTTGGAGCGCAAACAGTTTTTTATTATGTAACATTCTCTACATTTAGACGTTTCGGCCTCTTTTTTAGGCCATCTTCAGCATAAATTAAACTTATTACATAGGTTTACGGTGGCATTGGTTTAGTCGGTTACTAACATGAACATTACTAACATGAAAGAGCATTGTCGCAGACAGTTAAAATAATAATAAATAAATAAATAACTTAAAATAAAGACCGGCATGACAATAACAATGGTCGTAAAGGGAATTAAAATAAAGACCGGTAGTCTCTCACATCATTGAGGTATTGTGGAAGTTCCGTGTAGAAAAAAACCCGTGATCATGTCAATCTGATCTGTACAAATATGATTTAATGTTAGACGGATTAAACAAATGGTGTGAGAAAGTGACACTGAAGCTTGAATATTAGAATGCAACTCACAAAATCCACGCTTCGCACGCAAAGGCGATGTCAGAAGTACATACATTGTATAAATTAGAAGAACCAGGCTCAACGATTATCAACGTACTAATGATAGATGGTGAGCATAACAAGGTGACGAGAAAACAAAGGAGTCAATAACAATAAGTACATACAAACAGCAAACGGCGTGACATTATTGTAAATAAAAAGAAAAACGATCTCGAATTACAAGAGTAATCGGGCGAATTAAACGACATTGTTATTATAAATAAGACGAAATCGGGCGAAATAAACATATGACTTAAAAATATAATTAATCAAATAAATCTACTATAATCAAATAAAAAACTGAGATGTACTCCTAAAATCTTTGAAAGTTCGTCTAAAACTGTAATATACATGTCGAGTAAGCATTCCGTATCGGTTTGCAAGTTCAAGCTATTCTTTTGTCGTTTTATATGTAAAATTTCTGAAATCAATCGTTTGCGTGAATGGGGTTCATTATCGAGTATTGTGATTTTTTCCCAATCAAATTCGTGATTAAAATTTATTATATGGTCAGTTATTACAGAATGGTTGTTAGTGTTTCTTCGGATATGGTTTTTATGCTCCGAGATGCGAGTGTGTAACTGTCGTTTAGTCTGTCCCACGTAAGAAGCATCGCAATCCGTGCAGTTGATCTTATATACAACGTTTTGACGAGAGGGTTGAGGGCAAGAGTCCTTGTGCACTTTAATAAGTGTGTTTAACTTGTTCAGACTCCGATAAGAAAGTTTAACGTTTACGTCTTTGGTGATATTTTTAAATTGTTCCGATATTGAAGGGACAAACGGTATGATAAAATAGGAAGTAGGTTTTTCGCTAAGTATTGCATTATTAGAAGAATGAATCTTATTGAACCTAAATTTAAGGCGTTCATGCAAGATGCGGAAGATAAAACTGAGGGGGTAACCATTATCTAATAGAATCTCAACCACCAACTCGATATTCTCACGGTGGAACATAGGATGAGATAACAGGAATACTTTGTCAATGAGACCGATGATAGTGCCTCTTTTTTGGCTAAGAGGGTGATTAGACATAAAATGCAAGTATCTACCAGAAAATGTAGGTTTATGATACCAATTAAACATGAGGTGGTTATCGCTTAAAATCACTGTGATGTTTAGAAAGTTTAGTCTATTTCCCTCTCCTATTTCCATAGTAAATTGTAACCGTTGGTGGAAAGTGCTAAAATTATTTAGGGTGTGGTTAAGAAGAGAAGATGGAACTGCCATGGCTATGTCATCGACGTATCTCACATAAAAAGGAGGAGTGAACTTTAACGACTCAAGGGCTTTGGTTTCAAGGTCTTGTAGGACGATGTCCGCGATGATGGGAGAAAGTGGAGATCCCATTGGGGTACCGAAAGTCTGTTTATACACTACTCCGTTAAAGGCGAAATAGGTAGAATTCAAGATCATTTTGACAGCAATAATAAATTCTGATTTAGATGTCGCAATTATCCGAGATATAATTCCATCTGGCCGATACACTATCCACAGCTATCTCAATCGGAATATTGGAGGGAAATGACATCCACTGAGATCAAACAGTAATCTTTGTTGATGTGTGTGTCAGAAAGTTTTTTAACCAATTCAAAGCTATTGGTGACATGACTGTGTGCGGTGGGAAAATTTTTGAGCATAATGCGATGTATGAATGAAGCTAAGTTGTATAATGGGCTATTGATACAAGAGACGATTAAACGAAAAGGACAGTTTTGTTTATGAATTTTAGGGAGTCCGTATGCCCTCGGTAATGTACCATCGCTGCAATACAATGATCTATAAGTGGAAGGAGATATGAATCGTGAATTCTTGCATCTTGATAGTAAGTCTCGCAAGCATGTGGTGAGTTTTTTAATTGGATCTTTTTTGACAATGATGCAGGTGTTAGTATCTTTAAGTAATTCTTCTACTTTATTGAAATATTTATCTTTGTCAAGGACAACCGTAATATTTCCCTTATCAGCTCTTGTCACAATTATATTGTCATTTTGTTTAAAAAATGTTTTGGAATTGGAGACTAGTAGAAGACATTGTAGAAGACTTTGTAGAAGACTTTAAACGTCTTTAGGGACAGGAGTGGAAGACAAACCTTTCTAATTATTCTGTTCCCAAATCTGAATTTAATAGACATATAATGCAACTAGTCTCCACTTAAATAGACTAAACTTTCTAGACATCACAGTGATTTTAAGCGATAACCACCTCATGTTTAATTGGTATCATAAACCTACATTTTCTGGTAGATACTTGCATTTTATGTCTAATCACCCTCTTAGCCAAAAAAGAGGCACTATCATCGGTCTCATTGACAAAGTATTCCTGTTATCTCATCCTATGTTCCACCGTGAGAATATCGAGTTGGTGGTTGAGATTCTATTAGATAATGGTTATCCCCTCAGGTTTATCTTCCGCATCTTGCATGAACGCCTTAAATTTAGGTTCAATAAGATTCATTCTTCTAATAATGCAATGCTTAGCGGAGAACCTACTTCCTATTTTACCATACCGTTTGTCCCTTCAATATCGGAACAATTTAAAAATATCACCAAAGACGTAAACGTTAAACTTTCTTATCGGAGTCTGAACAAGTTAAACACACTTATTAAAGTACACAAGGACTCTTGCCCTCAACCCTCTCGTCAAAACGTTGTATATAAGATCAACTGCACGGATTGCGATGCTTCTTACGTGGGACAGACTAAACGACAGTTACACACTCGCATCTCGGAGCATAAAAACCATATCCGAAGAAACACTAACAACCATTCTGTAATAACTGACCATAGAATAAATTTTAATCACGAATTTGATTGGGAAAAAATCACAATACTCGATAATGAACCCCATTCACGCAAACGATTGATTTCAGAAATTTTACATATAAAACGACAAAAGAATAGCTTGAACTTGCAAACCGACACGGAATGCTTACCCGACATGTATATTACAGTTTTAGACAAACTTTCAAAAATTTTAGGAGTACATCTCAGTTTTTTATTTGATTATAGTAGATTTATTTGATTAATTATATTTTTAAGTCATATGTTTATTTCGCCCGATTTCGTCTTATTTATAATAACAATGTCGTTTAATTCGCCCGATTACTCTTGTAATTCGAGATCGTTTTTCTTTTTATTTACAATAACAATGTCACGCCGTTTGCTGTTTGTATGTACTTATTGTTATTGACTCCTTTGTTTTCTCGTCACCTTGTTATGCTCACCATCTATCATTAGTACGTTGATAATCGTTGAGCCTGAATCGTTCTCCTAATTTATACAATGTATGTACTTCTGACATCGCCTTTGCGTGCGGAGCGTGGATTTTGTGAGTTGCATTCTAATATTCAAGCTTCAGTGTCACTCTCTCACACCATTTGTTTAATCCGTCTAACATTAAATCATATTTGTACAGATCAGATTGACATAATCACGGGTTTTTTTCTACACGGAACTTCCACAATACCTCAATGATGTGAGAGATTACCGGTCTTTATTTTAATTCCCTTTACGACCACTGTTATTGTCATACCGGTCTTTATTTTACGTTATTTATTTATTTATTATTATTATAACTTTCTGCGACAATGCTCTTTTATGTTAGTAATGTTCATGTTAGTAACCGACTAAACCAATGCGACCGTAAACCTATGTAATAAGTTTAATTTATGCTGAAGATGGCCTAAAAAAGAGGCCGAAACGTCTAAATGTGGAGAATGTTACATAATAAAAAACTGTTTGCGCTCCAACTACCGCGCCTGGCTCTGATTGCCATTTTCTTCCAATTAATTTAATCTAGATAAAGTAACTAGATACATGTAACTAGATATTTTACATCACTGCATACGAGTGTTATCAACGTTGCTGTTCTGGGTACAATTAAAAAATAGCGAGAAGGACTTGGAAGAACTGCAAGAGGATCTCGACTTTCACATGTCGAGAAAAGCTAAACACTTACATTACTGACCACAAGACGTAAAAGAGGATGAAGACGTCGTGATGAAAGAAAAAAAACAACTGCTGGCGGAGAGGATGGATCGAGAAATTTAATAAAGGCACAAATATGGTAAAAATATGTTTAGGAGATTTTGGGCGTACGACCTGGCGCCCCATCCACGACATATATTATCTAGAAGATCGCTTCCGCAAATTGCCTTGGCAGGCCATTGCTTACGGCCTGGCCTACACGGGATTAGTTGCAGTGCCGGCGTTAGGGGGGGGGGGGGCGGTCGGGCGATCGCCCAGGGCGCCAGATCTGTAGGGGCGCCGCTGCCCGGTGCCCCTAATATGCGGATATACCCATATACCGATATTTTCTCATTGTCTCTTCTCTCTATCTATATCTCATATATGTAATATTACATATATGCTATATCTGCTGCGGCATTGTCTCTATGTTTACATCTTTCCTGACGCGCTTTCTATACCTATATACATATAAAGGGTGTCCTAGACCACCCGTACACCTCTTTTCTTTCAAAAACTAAGCATTTTAGAGAAAAACGTTTTGAACAAAAATTGTATGGTTTTGAGGGGAACATAAGATGGTGTCATTGGTTTGACCTTGGATGGCATCGTTAAGGTCAAGTCAAGGACACCTTTAATTTCTTAAACGGAATTCCCTATTTTTTATTGCATATTCTTATAGCTTATGTCAAGAGCTTTCCAAAACACTATAATAAAGTATTTTTTCATTAAGTACTTTTTGAGTTATTTTATATTTTAATCTGACATATTTTGATATAAAAAATAAAATATCTCGTAAAATATTTAGTTTTCGATAATCTTACCGTAATACTTTTATGTACAGAATAATGAGACAAATCAATTAGTAAAAAAAAATAATTGTTTTTAAGAAAAAGTAGGTAATTATTTACAATGTATTTTTTAAAACAATTATTTGTTTTTTTCTTTACACTAATTGATTTGTCTCATTATTCTGTACATAAAAGTATTACGGTAAGATTATCGAAAACTAAATATTTTACGAGATATTTTATTTTTTATATCAAAATATGTCAGATTAAAATATAAAATAACTCAAAAAGTACTTAATAAAAAAATACTTTATTATAGTGTTTTGGAAAGCTCTCGGGATAAGCTATAAGAATATGCAATAAAAAATAGGGGATTTCATCTAAGAAATTAAAGGCGTCCTTGACTTGACCTTAACGATGCCATCCAAGGTCAAACCAATAACACCATATTATGTTCCTCTCGAAACCATACAATTTTTGTTCAAAACGTTTTTCTCTAAAATGTTTAGTTTTTGAAAGAAAAGGGGTGTACGGGTGGTCTAGGACACCCTGTATATATATCCCACTAAAAAAACCTCACAAAGATAAAAAAAATACGCCAGGTATATATCTAAAAAATAATTTATAAAATATTTTTCCTAAATAATAAGAAATAAAAACTAAATATGAAATCAATAGTTAACTATCCAAGTACTTAGAAGCAATTTAGTTTGTGAGAATTTGTAATTTGAAATAGTATTTGTCATAAAATCAAATTTTTATTTATAGAAATGTTATACACAAATT